>CM057087.1:29975705-30105705 GCA_029959045.1 Taenioides sp. WSHXM2023
GCCACATCATGTCTTCAGTGTTGTCTATTCTGTTTAATTGGAGTCCCCACTGACCCTTTCCCCATTTCTCCACAATATTGACAAACATGGGATAGACAGAAAACCATTAAGAGTAAAAACGTGACCTTACCGAAATCTCTCCGCGTGACCACATGGATTGTTAAGGAGCAGAAGTCCAGCTGTAGTTATTATATTTTGGTGCTGCTTCAAATCCACTATTTCGGGGGAAGTCTCCAGTTTTCCAAGCCACTTAATAATGAGAATTTAAAAGAACGCATTAAAAAGCAATATGAGTCTATTCACAGCAGTGTGGTCCAGCATGCCGTCATATCTCCCCGTCCCATCTCCATAATCACTGACGGGAGGAAAAGTCGTCAAAAGTGCGTAAGTCCCTCTGGAGAGTCGCTTCACACAGCCCACTTTCCGCGGTCACACAGACAGGCGTCTCCAGCCGCCTCTTGTGGCGGGGCTGATGAGAGTGATAGTACGGTGATGCACAAGCGATAGTTGCGCTCCATTCGCTCCTCCCGAAGCACGGATCGATTGGACATGAGGAATGCGATGCGACCCTGTCTTCCCCATTCAGAACACGCTACACCAGCGCCCGCCCAGCTCACTGTCTCCCACCTACATCCCTTTTCTCCCCTGGTGTCATGATGTCATATGCACTTTACTAGAAGACTGTTGGTGAGGAAGGGGCGAGCTAATGCCGATAAAACCCAGCAGGGCTGTGTGACTTGACAGTTATTCTTGGAGTACAAAGAGGCGTGAGAGAGCAGTGCGCGCTCCGTCCCCTCCACTGACTCTACACGTGTCCTACTTCATGGCAGCTGCAAACGATCTTGTACAGGAAAGGACAGTAGTGGAGGCTGTAGAACGCTATAGGACAATTCACTGAATCGACAATGTTACAAGAAAACGAAACTCCAAGCTGAAAGCCCAACCCGTTACGCACAGAAAACGCAGAAAGTTTAAACTATACTATAACCTTGTCATTCGAGTTGCAATTCTACGCTCAAGGTTAAAAGGAGTAGTATGGATCACATATTCCCTCATATATGACATTATATTGCTCATTGATTCGGAGCTAAGCCACTTAACATCTTTAAGTGAGGAAGTGTGATTACTTGCTGACTGACAGGTGGTGGTGTGTAAGACTGGATGACCCTCCTCATCAGCCGTGCCCCTCGCCGCGGTCTTCGATCATATTACACATGCAGTGCTTACATATCAATAGTTGATTGCGCGCTTCCCTCGGTCTATGAGCGCTGCCCGTGCTGTAAACCTGACCCTCCCACCGTGATGTTAAACAGAATCACCACCGCTTCTATGTTGCACACCAGGAGACAGCCTATCAATTATCACATGCCCAGAATATTCCAGTGTGTTGATGGCCATTGATTACTTCGCGCTTTATTCACTGTCGTTAAGACTAACAGGAGGTCGATATCTGCTAACGACTCAAGGTGAAGAGTATCCGATAAGACTCAGCGCTTGACTGTTTCCCTGGATTGAGAGAAGCACACATCTTCTGGCGGTACATTGTATTCCTATAGTAAGCCAATTTCAGATTCATAACCTTCCAAAGAAGTATTTTTGGAGTACACTTACACTTGGATCACCACTGTGTAAAAAAAACGTGTCTTATGTAATGAAAACAGCCAAAAAGAACTTGCTACCAACCCCTCAAACTCTAAAGATCCCCAGTCTCCCCAAGCAATCCCAAATCTTGAAATTCTAAAAAAAAATGCACTTGTGATTTTGTTAACATCGCATGTGTAAATAATTTAAAAAAAAAATGTATGTATATATATATAAATATAAAACTCCCTCTTTATAGCGAAGTTTTGAAATTCAGTACCATGGACAGTTCCATTTGTATATTCGTCTCTCCAGATGTTGCGGTTATCTTTTTTGGCACTCCAAATGTCTGTTCCAAAACTTACAACGTCTAAGTTTTGGGTAAATAGAAATTGTACTTAGAAAAACAAAAACAAAATCTTTGTAAGGGTTTCGTGCTGAAACTTTTCAGGGTTTCAGCTGGCCACCCACATTGCAAAAGAAACAGCAGTAGTATATGGAGCATGTGACGCGTCCATAGCCCAACATACTGTATGTGCACGAGACTAGGGCACGTAGAGAGACAAGTGAGCTCAGGTCCAAAGTCCGCGTCAGATCTGTGTTTTCTACTCTCCACCCACGTGGTGATCAGAGGCCTTTGTCTTTAGGTTAATGAGCTAATTGATGCCACACTTATTTCATTTGTCCAGGCTCCTCACATGGGGCAGAGAGCGTGGTGCCGTTGACTGATCCAAAATTGGATTTTGAAAAATAATACTATTTAC
Source organism: Taenioides sp. WSHXM2023 (assembly GCA_029959045.1). Taxonomy (NCBI): domain Eukaryota; kingdom Metazoa; phylum Chordata; class Actinopteri; order Gobiiformes; family Gobiidae; genus Taenioides; species Taenioides sp. WSHXM2023. The sequence goes on from CM057087.1 coordinate 29,978,051, forward strand.
CTGTCGCTCGTAAAATGCACCCAAGTGAGACTATAGCCTACTACTCAGTTTGGGTTTAAGGGCCCATGACTGTAATGACAGTGTACAGCTTGGTATTGCTCTTGCATTTTGTGGTTTTGTGGCGCAGGTAAGATGGGAATGGATGTTACAGTGTCATATATCAGCAGACATAAGTTATTAGATCTCCCTTATGGGCAAAAACAACATTAGGGGCATATCTTGAGCTTAACCAAATGGATACGTCCTTTTCTTCAATCAATACTTCCACAATGAAACCACTGAATCATGTGATCCGAGAGGGCGTACCACCTTTACGCACAGAAATAATGAAAACACCAAGAGTGATTTGTCTGAATTCGGTCTATGAATGTATTTATGGGTTAGTACTAATGATCATGGGGCGGGAGTTTAAATGAGTTTCTGACATGTGAAGCTAATGAGCAGGTACTTAATAAGTGTGTAAATCATGGCGTGCGGGTTTAGCTGCCAATACTTGGTTTGAAGGGAACGCCACAAGGAAACAAACCTGTGCTTGTGTAATCCAAACTCGTAAAACAACAACCGCAACCTCATTTTAAAGTGTGACTCACAGTTCAGTGTGGTCTAATGACTCTACTCAGAGCTCCTGGCGCGGTGGATAAAAGCAGGTAGCAATAACTTTCCGTCCTAATGCGTCTAGAGGCGTTTCTTCATTCCACAGGGCCCGTATTAAGGGCGACAGAGATAAGTAATTTCACATTTTCAGGGGAAAGCACACAATTATTTACGGCCTGACAAAACAAGGCCACCCAGGCATAGTCTACTACTGTAACTGGTGAAGGACTTCCAGATCATCCGAGCCGGAGTAGATTTAGAGCCGAGCATAAAAATGCAAGTATGGTGTGCGCCCTCATTAACCAGATTACGCAGTCCCTGGTGGCCATTGGAACAAGCGAGGAGCGCCTTCTTCACACTGACCACACGCACAGGAGGCGAAAGAAAAGCCTTGATTTGTTGACTTCTGTGGTTCAACTACACCCTTATATTGTATGTGTTACCGAGTTGTCCAACAAGCAACCAAAAACATGACTCGTCTTCGCATCGATCTGCAAGCGCCACAAAGGTTAATGAGAACAGACATCTCGGTTCCTCTGCTTTTGATCCTGCCCCACGCATAAAGATTCTTCATTTCTTTAGGAGGTCAGTGGCAGTAACCCGAGCAGGGACATAAATAGTGTCCATGCCAGACATGTCGGGTGCCTGTCAATAACCAGAAAGTTCAGACACAACATCCGCAATGAACACAGAAAAAACGCCACTGTTTTTTTCTCATGTGAGTTAATAGTTTGAGACCAATAACACTTTCTTCAACATTATGCTTTGAAAATATTCCTGAATGCATTAAGCAGCAGTGTTCCCGCTTTTTGGAATAGGTCTGTCAGGGATGATCACGCAGCTCTTGGTTGAAATCCAGCCTCATGCGTGGTGTTGTACTGCCCCCACGTGGCCACAATCGAACACTGTGAATAAAACTAGTTGAGGTCATCCAGATTTATTACCGCGACAGTAAAAGCTGAAGGAGTGCCCTTTTGAGGAGAGGCCGTTCTCCTCCTACACCCGAACACAGTGAAATAATGAAAGCTACAGCAAGGAGCAGTCTGACATCAGCAAGAAGCAGGAGACAGCGGGATCAAGACCACACTGCAAAGCCATAATTCACCCGGTGAGTCATAAAATTGAAGTTGGGAGAATTAAATCTTTGATGTGGCTGACATAGACAACAAGGTTCGTTTCAGCAATTTCAGAATTATTTATTTGAAAATTCCACAGTTATAAATTGGTCAGAGCTAACCAAAAAACTCTGAGTCAGTTGAACACGATTATATCCATAAATAAAACATGGTACAAAATGCCACAAAAGCAAAAAGCAGTATTCTGAGCAGAAACAAATACTCCTGACCATTGCTTCAGGCAGCAAAATTGTGCTTACATTTTTGGGCAACTTAAGTAACACTTTCTGGATGCAAAAAAAGCAACTTTGTCAGAGTATAGAAGTGACCATAACTACTGTGCTCTCCCTTTGATAAAAAAAAAAAAAAAAGTTAAAGTTTCAGTAGCAAACAGCAAAGCAATGAATAAAGCATTTTAAGCCAGCCAAAGACCAGAGACATGTAAAAATAGAAAATTAGAAAACATCAAAACATGTTTACATTATCAAGACTTGGTCAACAAATAAATAATTAGTCAGTATTTCTTTGTTTTACAAAGTAGTTTGAAATGTTCAAGACACTCTAGCTTTACAAAAACACTGGTTTGGTGTAGTGTAGCAGCACTGGTTTAGCTTATTATTAGTGCTTTATCATGATAGCCAAAATAGATCTTCTTGAGTAAACATTTAGACACATTTAAAATCCTTATGTTCTTACCTGTTTTCCAGTTAAAAAAAAAAAAATGTGTAAAAAAATCTGGACAAATTATCCAGTCAGTGGCAAACGTGCAGGTGATGGACAGTATAAATAAGTACAATATGTACAACTCAATTGCTTATGTCATACTGAAGTAATTGAGAACGGAACGTAGGCTGCTTCATTTCTATTAGCTGTGTAACTGGTATGTCAATGTTTAGATAAGTTTGTTCCTCTACATAAGCTTAAAGAGGCACCAACACTGATAAAATACGACAAGGTGTCAAATATGCAGGAATCTACTGGCTACTGCATTTTGGCTAATACTGTCCTCATGGGAAAAAGTACAGCGTCAAGTACGTGTGGCTTGTAGACATAAATTGGAGTAGTCCCTTAATTTCCTTCACTCATTTGGGATAAAACTAAATATATACATTGTAATCTAGTGTCAGGTTGCTGGTAAGAGCTGAGGTATCCATTTCATTCAAACTCCTGTGAGCCTCCAGAGCAGAACAGTAGCCTCTCCCTCATAGTTCATCGTGTAGTGTGGGATGTTCCCATTTGGGGTGTTCAGTGACATAATCCACTGCCTCCATCACGATGCGCATAAACTCCTCCACATCAAAAGTGTAGTTTGTAAACTTTGGATGGTCTCCCAGAGTCGGGTGGTGTCCCTAAAGTGTTACACAAGAAATGAAGAGAAAAGATGTTAGAATAGACTGTTGAAGATTGGGGGTAGTTAGTCCCAGAATTAAACATATGAAAATACTGGATAAAAAGGATGGAAATCAATTTAAAGTGAGAGTTCATGAAAGGATTTGACATTGATTCTGAACAGTATGTCTGGTTCCAACCTATGTGAAACTAAATGTATCAAGAATAGAAAAATAGGAAAAAAAATCAAATCATATAAAACTAATTTTATTTATTTTTCCTTTAAATGTATTAATTTTATTTAAATCTGAAGGTAGGTCGGTAATTACTGTACTGACATACCATTCAATATATGAACACTGGAATAATATCTTTTTGGGCTCAGTATTTATCGTGTGTACATTTTCTTTGCAATAGCTTTTGTAACATTTTGTAACATTTTCTGTAATACGATAAGATTTGAGCTGTGGAGAGTTAAATAAGTGCCTTCTATGGCTAATTATCGGTTCATTCTGCTATTTATCTTTTGCAGCTCAGACCTTTTAATGAGACTGTCTATTTAAAAATGGTTTACTGGGATTATCCTGCTTTGTGTCAGTGGCATAAAATAGTTTAAATATAATCATTTATCGCAATATTTATCTGTAGCAATATATCGTGCTTCAAACTTTGTTGTCATCTGAAGGTGCAGTATGTAACTTTTCTGGCATGGTGCTCCACTAACATGTTTCCATAGAGATGTTACTCCTTTGCCTGGAATTTTCCATCATTTGGTATTAAACACATGTTGCATTTAATCAAATACAGATGTTACAAGTTACATAGCGCACCTTTAGAAACAAAAAGGCTTATAAACTCTTCCTCAAGTAAAAGTTAAAGTATGTGTGTAGTGTAGTGGAGCATGGATTATAGTAAAAAAAGAAAAAAAAAAATGAACATATGATAAAAAAAACAGCAGTTATAGTAGTTTATAGTGACCTCTCAGGTGCACTCCTTATGCTCTGATACAGACACATAATAAAAGATAAACAGAGAAGAATGAGCCCAAAACCACTGTTCATTAATTGGACGTGGACATGCAGCAGGTGTGCGAGCCAGGTGGCATAAACCAAAAGCGTGCACGTGCCAGAACGATAATAGTTGGTACGGGACTCCCCCCTACCCACCTTGCCTGCCTGCCCCCCGCCTACCTTGTCCTGGGGGAACACTTTGCCCATTTTCTGCCAAGTCACGTATCGGATGCCCCGCAGACGCGCCAAATCCCGATAGCAGCTCTCATCCTCACAATTATATCTGAGAGGGACAGATGTACACACTTTAACTTCAGTGTACTCTTTGCTCTTTGGCATTTTGTTGAGCAAAACACACAAGCACATACATACTTTCCAGTCAATTTCTTACAAAGCAGCAGTGGTGGAAGAGGTACTTTATTTTGAAAAAATCTACTTAAGTAAAAGTATTAAAGTACCTGTTTAAAAATGTACTTAAAGAGTAAAAAGTTAAAATATTTCATGCAGATTATGAAATCTAATAAAGCATCAAAAGTATTCATTTTGCTTAAACTATGAACTGGCTTTTCAGCAGGTCTCAGACAATAATAAAAGTATAGATATGTGCTCTCAAGGAGTGAAGTAAAAGTAGAAGTATCCACTCTAAAATGTACTTAAGTAAAAAATTTAGGTATCTGTACTTTACCCCTTTTACTTCCTTAGAATCCACCACTGCAAAACAGCCAGGTGTAAAAAATGCTGTCTTAAAAAGGTCATATTTCACAACAGCATGGTTAAAGGTAAACTGGTAGTGTTATGCTTTAACATATTTCTCTCAGTCTCAGTCTCAGTCACACATTGCCTATGTGTGACTGAGACACATGACCAGGACCACAGGTGAAGAGTCACTTACAGCTCAAATATGACCGCCCAGTCAGGGAGGAAGAGCAGGTGTGTGAGGCCTGCCCCGTGCATCCCTATGAACACATCAGAGTTGTGGGTGATCCTCAGTTGCTCCAGGAAAGGAACATCCCTACAAGGCAGAAATATGTACCAGTCATTCATTGATCACAAAAATAATATTAGTTTTTCTTCAACTAAATGATCATAATTAGTGTCAGACCAATAAAGATGATGCAGCTATTCTGTGACTATGGGTTATGGGGGGGTCTAGTATTGTCAAAAGTATTGAAAAAATCAGATACTAATTGATACTAAAGCTAGTATCAAAACTAGATACTCATTTGGGAAGGTATTGATACTAAAAAAAAATATTAGAATTAGAAGTGATATCTAGTCTACTCCGTAGTATTAAAATCGAGTGTGTTCATAGGAAAACAATAACAACTCCGTGAAGACAAAGTGGTGATGAATACTCCACCAGAAATTTTACAATTTTAAAGAGCATCACTGAAAAAAAGAAGGCTTACTAAGAAATTTTCTAATCTATTTTTTCCTTAATTTTAGAAAGTCACTTTAATATGTACCCCAAGAACAAAGTGCAGTAATTGTTTGACTCTCCCTCCTCATGCTAACTCAACTCCTCTTGATAGATCTGTGTAATAAAAACAATGTGCGCTATACAAAAGAAATGAAGTGGCCCATGAGTTTTTATGATGGCCTATTTGTTGTGTGGAAGTGCTGTGTGGTAATATAGTGGCTAAGCTATAACTCACTTGTATTTGTAGTCAACCACATTGACCTCCAGTAATGGCACCGTCTTCAGGGCATTTACCAGCTGTAAAACAAAAGCCCAACACATTCTCTGATCAATGAGAGAGCAAACAAATATAGCTGTCGGCAGTATAAATCACAGACCTTCTTTACTTGTATTGTTTATAGCAAATAAGATTTTAAATAGGCATTTAACACAGGCTGGCAGTAAATCAATGTCTGTCTGAGAGGCTGAGACGGAGGATGGGGAAGAGAGGAGAGAGAACGACAGAGAGAAGGAAGACGGCAGCTGAGCTCCAGTGCTGGGTGAGACAGCTGCAGGTAAGCTGGATGGCTCACCTCAACTTGGTTTAAAATCCTCCTGTGCTCCGTGCTACGTGCCAGCAGGGTGACCCGAACTGTCCTCTTCTGAAAAGAGCAGATCAGCCAATAATCAATCATCACACACTAAGGCAAATGTATGATCTTAAATGATGATCCTGTATGACATAAAATTATAAAATGCATCTAAATATATTAAAGCCATAGTATTTAACTAATGACTAAAATAAAAACCTGACAATTACTTGGCCTGGAGGGGGAGGGGGGCCTTCTCTTGCTTGTTTTCATGTAACTGTTGTTTCTTTAGCTATAATATTCCACAGTGTGGCAAGATTTTTCGATCTCCATGGAGAATGTTCTGAAGCATAGTTTTAATTCTCCATTTCCATGAAATCATGTAAGTGATATGCCTCCCCCAGAAAGTTCCACACTGTATGCTTTTTGTGTATTAGTTATAATACAGTATATAATACAACTATAACATATGTAGATTATTATTTTATATTTTGTAAACTGCAATATTGATCTAAAATGGCTGAATAATAGAAGGACACATAGTCTTAATATTTAAAAAAAATTGTAAAGTAAGTATATTGTTGGTGAAGGTAAGGTGTGGGGGAAAACTGATATTTTCTGAGCAATCAGAAAGTCCTCTACTTATTTAGATTCTGCTTGGGCTTTTCATACCTTCGGTCCAGCCTGAGTAATGTGCAGTCGGTGGAGGACATGTTGTGAGAAGGCTCTGAACAGCCCTTCACTGAAGCATTCGGAAATCTGACACATACATGAAAGAACAAAGAGTATACACATTATGAAAGGTTATGACGCCTGCCACAATGTTGATTTTTTTAAGACCACTTGACAAGAATCACCCCTCTTTCTGAAAACAGCATTATATAACTGACTTGTTTCTGCTTCTAACACATCCATGAAAACAACATAGCCACGTGCTAACTAACATTACCCCCTTATTGGACCAAAAACCCAATAAATCTATAGCAGATATTGCACTGAACAGTAAATATAACTCACTAGAGGAGTGTTGTAAAAAAGGCCATATCGCATTCTTGGAAGAAGGGAAAAGACAGCATCTTTAAAGCATACCTATGGACAGAAGTGAATATATTAACAATAGTACACTTCAATAGCTTCAATGCTCAGCTCAAGATAGACATTCACTCCTAATTTATATAACAATACATAACACCAATCACAAAATTATTACACTAATTATTATTACTCATTATTCAAGCACTAGAATAGTCTCAAATGATGTTGTGAAGCATACTTGTTTAGAGTCATAGGTCTTCAGATGGATGATATCAAAGTCTGTGAAGGCCTGCCATGTTTCACTAAAAAGATCCCCATAGCCATAGTTACTCTGGACAAAAGACAAAAACATGTTCAGGAAAGAGCAACAATTATATCGAAAAAAAGCAAACATACAGGTGAAATGGATAATAGTGAGTTAGCTGGGCTTCAGTCAATACCATCAAAATCTTCCCCAGTACTCCAAAAGGAAGAATATCAGTTTTCTTTTTTTTTTTTTTTTTTTTTAACAAAGGCGAGAAAAAAATACTGTTCATTTTTAGCATAAAATTGTATTTGAGCTTCACAAAAGGGGAATCTGTGTTAAACTATGTAACAGTCTTCTTTTCTCTGCATTCTAGACAAAGTGATGGTGATGGACCCTCCACTAGAAACGTCACGCTGTGTACCTTTAAAGCTCAAGCATGCACACATAAGACAGTGTTGATCAGATTCATACCGTGTCCCACATAACAATATTGATGTTTGTGCTGAAGGAGTTGTTAATGTGCTGAGAAATATACAGGTTCACAAAGTCGCAGAAGTGATGGTACATGTTCACACCTTCAACAAGAATAGAATATCTTTAGACTATATTACTCTCGTCTTCTGTATTCAGTGTATCAATGGTGTATCACCTTTTACTCACCTGCATCCAGTTTCATGAAGATAGTAGGCTTGTCTATTATCAGGTCACAATGTTGGGCATCAGTGGGTTGAAAGTTTAACTCTGTGTAGGTCTGTAGCTCAGCATACCTGCAAAAAAGTGAGCGAGTTCATATGATCTTCAGGGTTTTTTTTTTTAATCATTATTTGCTTTGGTAGGATAGTATGTGATGTAATATTTATCATAGGTTTACAGTCGAAAGGCAGTTTGCGAAGAAAAGTGAAATTTAAAAAGTTAAAAACAGGCAGTAGAGCTCTATCTATGTAATCAATAAACAAAATTACATGTAAAATTTACACGCACTGGTTTAAACATTCATCTCAAATAACATCAAAGTGTTGTCATATGATTTATTATCAAATTATAACTGTTATGTAAATTGCATGAGAGTTAGCGTATAACAGTTGCTAGGTAACAGTTATGGATTACCTATGGCATATCTTCTGTCTATGTCCTTTACCAAAATTGTCTAGACTAGAGAAATCTGGGTACGTTTTTATGCTTTCACTACATTTCAGTGTAACTGGCAGTCTCATTCAAGCCTTATGATACATTTTCTTTATCATTTATCTAGCCTATAATTGTATATTTATAACAAATTAACAACTCACAAAAAATAATGTCTGTATTTATCTGTCACCATAAACAAGCAGTAAACAACAACTTAGGTGACGCTGTATATGGCAACAACATGTAGTAACAAGGTAAATAGTATAACAGGTAACGTTTTTGGGGGGGCTGTTGCATTGTACCAAATAAGGTACACTATATTGCTAAAAGTATTCGCTCACCTGCCTTGACTCACATATGAACTAAGTGACATCCCATTCTTAATCCATAGGGTTTAATATGACGTTGGGCCAGCCTTTGCAGCTATAAAAGCTTCAACTCTTCTGGGAAGGCTGTCCACAAGATTTAGGAGTGTGTTTATGGGAATTTTTGACCACTCTTCCAGAAGCACATTTGTGAGGTCACACACTGATGTTGGACGAGAAGGCCTGGCTCTCAGTCTCTAATTCATCCCAAAGGTGTTCTATCGGGTTGAGGTCAGGACTCTGTGCAGGCCAGTCAAGTTCATCCACACCAAGCTCTCTCATCCATGTCTTTATGGACCTTGCTGTCATGTTGGAAGAGGAAGGGGCCATCTCCAAACTGTTCCCACAAAGTTGGGAGCATGGAATTGTCCAAAATCTCTTGGTATGTTGAAACAAGCCCAGTTTCTGAAAAACAACCCCACACCATAACCCCCCCTCCACCAAACTTAAACCTGGCACAATGCAGTCAGACAAGTACCGTTCTCCTGGCAACCACCAAACCCAGACTCGTCCATCAGATTGCCAGATGGAGAAGCACGATTCATCACTCCAGAGAACGCGTTTCCACTGCTCTAGAGTCCAGTAGTGGCATGATTTACACCACTGCATCCGACGCTTTGCGTTGCACTTGGTGATGTATGGCTTGGATGCAGCTGCTCGGCCATGGAAACCCATTCCATGAAGCTCTCTACGCACTGTTCTTGAGCTAATCTGAAGGCCACATGAAGTTTGGAGGTCTGTAGTGATTGACTGTAGAAAGTTGGCGACCTCTGCGCACTATGCGCCTCAGCATCCACTGACCCAACCCAGTCAGTTTATGTGGCCTACCACTTCATGGCTGAGTTGCTGTCGTTCCCAGTCGCTTCCACTTTGTTATAAACCCGCTGACAGTTGACTGTGGAATATTTAGGAGCGAGGAAATTTCACAACTGGACTTGTTGCACAGGTGGCATCCTATCACAGCACCACACTGAAATTCACTGAGCTCCTGAGAGCGACTCATTCTTTCACAAATGTTTGTAGAAACAGTCTGCAGGCCTAGCTGCTTGAGTTTATACACCTGTGGCCATGGAAGTGATTGGAACACCAGATTTTCATCATTTAGATGGGCGAGTGAATACTTTTGGCAATATAGTGTAAGTAGGAAGTTGAATAAGTGCAGTGTAAAATAAAGCGTTTTTATAACTTCAGAATAACATGTTTGAGCAAAAAATGCCAAGGTTGATTTCCTGACAGTGAAACTCTATTAGACAGTGAGTCAGGACAGGACATGCTTGTCTCACCAGGATTGTAAAGGGCTCTTATGCTCTCCGGCAGAAGCTAGTGCACGCTTGTTCAGACGACAGCTGCCACCAATCTCACCCCTTTGAATGAAATCATCCTTGTATCTGTAGAGTAAACATAAATGCGTTTCAAAAACAAGAAACCATGTATTACTTTTGCCTACAGGGACAGGGGCCAAATTCAAATCCACTGACCTCTCATGGCCGCGGCGAGGGTTCCGCAAGTCCAAATAAAGGTTTGTTGCCTTACAGAATCGAGTATGGCTGCTGCATTTCAATGTGGAATCTCCCTAGGTAGATAAATGACATGGGTAATATCTATGTAATTTAGCTTAGTAGTTTAGCATGGACACACAGCTGGTGATAGACCATTGCTGATTTTTTCTTCTACATTAAAAAGCTAGTAAGAAAAAAAAAATCAGAAGTTGGTTGACTGTAGTATACTTTAAGCATATAACAGCCCTCAAACAGGTTGAATGTCAACAGTCTTCCTGTTGACTGGATACTGTGGGAACAAGGGAAGGGAGCTTGTACTCACTGGCTTGGTGGGCTTGCACAATACTTTGAGCTCAGAGAGGCGCTCTTTCACATAGCCAAAATCAGCCTGCTTCCAGAAAACTTCCTGGGCAGCTTCCAGTGTACGTGCCCTAACAGAAAAGCAAGATTTGTTCAGACTAAACACATCCTTATCCTGCAATCAAAGATGTTTCCCCGCATCGGTTACTAGTTATAATAGTCATGACCAGTGTCTAGATAGATGTCTCTGTGCATGCAAGTAGTACCATCCTGTGTCGACTTTGGTGCAAACAGGATAGCCAAAGCTCTTCTTTGGATCACAGTTCTTTTCATAACCCCAACATGCTGATTTGTCCTCCAGAGCTTCCTATGGAGGGAACAGGAGAAAAAAAAAATTATGTAGTTCTATAAACAATTTGAAATTTTTTAAGATTCAAATGACATGTGCTATTACATTTCAAAAATAGTCACTGTAACACAATTTTAGCAAATAAGGCAGGGTATCTTACTTTAAAAGGGCAAAGTGCGTCCTTGCGGCATATCTTGGCGACCCTCTTGTTGTTGTTGAGGAAGTACGGTATGTGCTCTGGTGGCAGGGAAATCCTGCTGTAATCCAGCTGTGCTGCTTGTATGTGGCTGTAGTCCTCAGTCACTTGAGATGAAAGCACAATCAAACAAGAAACTGTGCCCACCACCAAGAGCCACATAGTCAGAGCCAGAACAACATGGGACGCAGCCACTCTCCCCTTGTAGACCTCTGGGACTGTGAGGAAAAATAGAGTCTAATCAAACACAGATTCAGCCTTGTATTGTTTGCTCAGCTTTGTAAGTCATTATGTGAGCAGAAAAAACGCAACACAGGAAGCATTTCTGACAGGTCCCAACAGTTGTGTGGGAAAGGATATGAGAAAACTATGAATAGAAACAGGTGTGTGAAAAGAAAGAAATACATACGCAGAAAGTTACAATAGGGTGTGTCATTAAAGGGAAATAAAACATAGCCTTAACTAAAATGTATGTAATTATTAAATGAGAATATAGCCAAAATAAATGGCACTCATTTTGTAGATGAATAGATAACGCTTTCTTCGGGTAGGGCCAATTAATATAGCATAAATTCTAAGAAAATAGCTAACTTTATGCAATTATACAACATTTCTTGTAGGCTAGTGCCATGCAGACTGTGGGCACGCATCTCTGTGTAGCCTACAACCCAACCCACATAATTAGATGAAATCCAAATAGAATCAGATACTCACTACAGTCAGTGACATGCAATCTATGATCAATGTTCATTCAGTCCTGACTGATCCTCGATGTTAATAAATACTGTAGCCATACACGTGAAAACCTGCACGTGACTGAACAAAAACAAAAACCTGATATCATCATCATATAGAAAATAGAGAGCATTCACTTAATTATAACAATCTTTTGCATTTCATGTTAATAAAACTAGAATGTGATTGACGCGTTCCGATCTTGTGCGCTTTGTTAATGACAGAAACAAAATGATGCGGGCTTCTTCTCTTAACATTCAATCATAATGACCGCTTCCAAATGTAAGCTACACTTAAAATGAACCAAACAAAAAGATCAGACATTCTGGGCAGGTCTAGATACAAACTTTTAACACTAACCTCTTCCCCGCTCTTGGTGCTCCTCTCAGCTCCTCCAGACTGACGCTGCAGAGACGCCGGTGGTGGTCGCCATGACACCGGAAACATTTACGGGATGAAAGTCCACAAGAGGGCGCTGTTCACCACAAATTTTAACGCCGGGTGAGTCTGGCTTCAGTTAATAAAAAGCACGCATCACCATCCAAATAAATGTTTATTTATTTGTCTATACATTTGAACATATTTTAATCCAAATCTTGGAAATCTGATTGCACAACATTCTTTCACATATTAGAGCGTATTTAACAAAACAATAACAATCTTCTGTGCAACCTATTCATTCTTCCATACTTGCATTTATGTTAAAACAATAAAATATCTGTATAGTGCAAAATCCGTCACCATATTCTAGAGTTAAATGTCAAAAAACTACATAAATCATTAAAATATGAACATAATTTAATTCAATAGACTCCAAATAATGTACAGATTGTATCCTTCAGACCTAATTTTACACATGATACAGTGATTTTGTGTGCAGTTTCATTTGTAAATGGCATTTAGGAAGGCCTGTCAAAATTAAATGAGATACTTCTTCATTGGTTATTTCTGGTTTCGTAGAAGTTCATCAATTTGTGTTTTGTACATATTCTTCACATCTTCTAGGTCCAACCTCAGCTCTTCTGCTTCCTCTGCTTTTTCTCCATACATCTGTAAAATAGTATTGTGCCGCTGCTCCAAATCCTGTAATTAATTTCAGAAATATTATGTCATTATTGAAATATAGACACACAGACAGACTAAAAACATCCACATCGTAAACGCACCTTTAGCTGAACTCTGAGCTTAGGGATCTCCTTCACTTTTTCCTCCATGTCGTCATTTTGATTGGTGAGTCGAACAAGCTCTTCTGCCATCACTGAACGACTCCTCTCAAGACCGGCAATCTCAAGCTAAAGCAAGAAATGACCACATATTACTAATTTATGTGCTTTTGTTTATTTTTGATTTTTTTTTTTTTTACCTGTAGTTGTACAATCTCCCCCTCTCTGAGCTTGAGCTGAGACTGGAGGTTCTCTATAATGCTGGAGCCCCCGGACAGCCGGGCAGCTTCATACAGATTGGTCCCACTCATGGATACTGACAGTGACATGTTTCCAAGAGAATGGTCTAAAGAGTCATCCTGAGGAAGAGAATAGCTCAGGGGTAAATACTTAGTATTGAAGGGTGTTAGTTAATTAGCCTAAAATGTTTTCAGTTCATATTTAACTTTACTTTTTAGTTTAAATCTCCACTGGGACATTTATGCTGTTGCTATTATACTTGTTCACCAATCTCTACAATGACCACTTGCGCACCTATTTGCTTATTTGTCAGTTTAGTTGTAATAATTCCATTGTTGTCATTACCTGGGAAAGAACTGAAGTATGCAGGCCAGCATTATCCACCCCACTGATAGAGCTGGAGCGGGATAGGGATGGTGTTGAGGACGCTGGGAGCTCCCTACGTTCCTGAGAACAAAATTCAAAATCAACAGCATGTAGGAAAACAGATCATCCATTCTATAATCATCACCCAAGCAGCAATGTAAAAAAATGGCAGTGTACTTAAAAAAATTTAAACTGCTCAGAGTTCAAATGTATCTGGTGTATTGTAAGACTTTATGAGATGTCTGAGCACATTGTTAATTATATAGACACAAACCTTTTCTCTCAGTGCTTCTTGTGCCAAGTAGCATTTCTTCTTTTCCTGCTCCACCTTCATTTTCTCCATCTCAAGCTGATTGGTCAGCAGCAGCTTGGGAGAAGAACAAAATAAGACCATATTCCAAGGGTATTTAAACATTGTCTAGTGGTACAGATTTTTAACATCTAAATGCTGTGCAGTTGTTATAATTGGGGGCCCTGTTGGAGCTCTCCCCACTCTCAGGGTGAGAGTAATTTTAAGTGGCTCCATTCCGGACACAGACTGTGTTGTCCAGATTTTAGAATACAGAGGAGAAGGACAACCTTTGTACCAAGAGCTGTAAAACTTCTTAACATGAAGTATTAATATCAATGGTAGTAGGGGGCCCTCTAGTGCTTACCATGCAGCTTTGCACCTTAATTCAAGCACTTCGCATGTAATGCCAGTGTGTGTTTTATGTGCCTTTTAATTGCTCATTGAGGACAGATAAAACCATTTTCATTGAATTTAATTAACAATTATTTTTGTTTTAGGAGATAGTATCTTGTGCTCATTTCCTAACGTTTCTTTTTAGACCTAATAGAAGCTTTACCTTTTCTTTTTTTGTCTCCTCTAATGTACGAGTGTGCTCTCCTCGCAGATTTTCCAACTCCACAAGGTGCCTGACGTTGAAAACACATTACAAATAAGTCATTAAAAATAAATATTAGCACATGTATTTATCTTACACAGCATTTCTTATGCCATGTTTAAATTCCTATGGGTATGCATGGTCCTTCTCCTTTGGACCTCATTTAAAAAATGTTACGAGCCAGCCAGGAGTCGAACCTAGAATCTTCTGATCCGTAGTCAGACGCGTTATCCATTGCGCCACTGGCCCACTGACAGAGTGGGGTTTCCCGCGCTCTTTTGTAATGCAAAGACACTGTGAAGCCTGAGTGACTCAGACTCTGTTCCCCTCCCCCCTCAAATGTTCTGCGTCTTTCCCAGTTTAAAGGGGCAGTGTTGTCAGACAAACCTTTCACAGATATTTAGTTTATCACAGAAAAGCTCCTGATCACTTTTTGGACACTTCTATTTGTAGCAGTGAAATTAGTCACAAAATAATTTTGACTGTATAGTTTTTTAACAGAGTAATTGCATTTTCCGTTTGTAAATGGGGCCCAAAAGCAGAATGTCATACATGCCCAAGTTACTATTTTTACCCGCTACTTTCATCCTCTAGTTTTTCCCTTTTGTTTTTCTCAGCGTCCAGCTGTGCCAGAACTCTGGCCTTTTCTTGACGAAGCAAGGAATTCTGGGACTCCAGAGAAGCAAGCTGGGATTTAATGGACAACAGCTCTTCTGAGGCTGCACGCTCTTTTTCAACAGCAACAGCCAGTTGTGCTTGTGCATCCGCTTAAACAAAGACATACAGAGACAGTGAATATTAACCACTATAATGTTATGTTACATCTTTTTAATATGTTTTTTTGTTTTATACACCTTTAGTATTCTAATAAAAAAATAATAATAAACTTATGGTGTTGTTCTTTCACTTTTTTCCTTTTTAAATTTACAATACAAGGCCAAAATAGGCAATTGTAGAAAAAAAAAAATCAGACTTTTACCACAGTATAAAATAAAGATACGAGTGTTGCGTGTGACTTACCAAGCCTATCAGAGATGTTCTTCTCCAGTTTTTCCCAGGATGCAGTTTGTCCGCCTAATGAAGCCTGTAGGTTCTCTATCTGACGTAGTAAAGGTCTGGTAGCAGAGGTCACGCTCTGACTGAGCTCCTGATTCCTGGTCTCGGCCTCCTGGAGGCGCTATAAACATTGACAATAGAGTAAAAATGAATATTAATATAATATTCATATAAAATTAAGATTTTCTGGAGAATTAAAAGGAAGTAACTTAGAGGCTGGTATTATACCTGCTGCAGCTCACTGATCTCTTCCCGTAAATAATCTTCCTT
Source organism: Taenioides sp. WSHXM2023 (assembly GCA_029959045.1). Classification (NCBI taxonomy): domain Eukaryota; kingdom Metazoa; phylum Chordata; class Actinopteri; order Gobiiformes; family Gobiidae; genus Taenioides; species Taenioides sp. WSHXM2023. The sequence goes on from CM057087.1 coordinate 29,993,924, forward strand.
CCTTGCTTGCTGCTGCTCCACTCTTTGTAAAGCCACTCTGAGGTCAGCCACCTACAAACCAACATAACCTGATTAAACAACAGACTTAAAAATAGAGATACCTGTTAATAAATAAAGTTAACAAAATACATCTTGAATTTAACAGTTAACCTTAATGCACAAATGAATGATGTTGTGTTCGGGTACCTGGTTGGCCAGAGCTTCCTGTTGCACTCTGGCCTCTTCTTGGGCCTTTTCAAGAGCCAGGCTCAGCTGTTCTTTAGCCTGAATTTCCCGGCTCAGAGCTGCTTCTTCAGCCTCACTTGCTCTGCTGGCATGTGCCTTATGAAGCTCAGCCAGTTCCCTGAGAACAGCAAATAACAGCTATTAAGCTACATAACAATGCATAGTCTAAAAAAACTAACAAAGAAACCAGTTTTACTTGTAAGCATTGTCTAGAGCAGATTGCAGGCTTCGGTTTTTCTCCTGTAGCTCATCATCTTCAGTCTGGAGACGACTCATCTCCTTCTCCTGTCTTTCAACTACTGTATTTAGTTTTTTTATATTTTCCCGGTGCTGTTTCTCCACCTCTTCCTTTCCATCGAGAACCTTAACAGTCCAATTGTAGCCATAAGTTTAACATCTTAAACAGCAAGCGACAATGAAAAGTTCAAATGTTTGATTTGTTGATTTAGTACTAAACCAAACCTGCTGCAGAACTTTGAGCTCTTCCTCCAACTCTCTGATTTTCTTCTCATGCTTTATGATCCTGGAGTCACTCTCTTTTTCTTTGGCACGTAGTTTTTTGATGATGTTGCTATGCTGCAGTTGTTGTTTGGATAGTTTTTCACCTGTGTGAGAAGAATGTAATGTGAATAGATTGGTAATTGAGGCCCTTTATATGGTACAATCAATGCGCTAAACTGCAAGTATACACTGAAAAATAGTTGTGCAGTTTGTGGCTGTGTTGCCTGAGATTTACGATTGGGAAGTGTGCATGTTATTTTGGCTGCAAAACTGTATGTAAAAATGTAAATGAGAGCATACAGGAAGTGCAAAGGTTTGTGTACACTGCTCCTATATGGGCTATTAAATTGTTGTTGCAAATTGTCCCTACTTAACCTATCCCTAGTGTTGCAGGTAAAGTGTACATTTTAGTATTACTGCTTTGAAAATAACATTTATTATTTTAGAGGAATAAAGTAATGTAAAAACACTCACCTTCTTCTAGCAGACCCCTAATCTGTTCCTCTTTCTCCTTTATAATCTCCATGGTATTGGCAGAATTCAACCTTGTAGAAAGCTCCTCTCTCAAGCCCTTTATCTCCTGATACAGCAAAATACATCGATGACAATCAATAACAATCACAAGGTTCACAGCAATAAATAAACAGAATACTGAACCAATAAGCTTACCTTCTTGGCTATGTCCCTCTCTTTACAAGCCAGTTGGGCCTTCCTTTCTGCATCTGCTATGCGCTGTGTGAACTCATCCTTTAAAGACTGGACTGTAGAACTCTCTTCTTTAAGACTTATAACCTCACTGATGAATAAAAAGATAATTCATCATTATATTTCAGTGTTTTAATCTCTTATCAGTTGGTGATGTCGCATGCAGTGTGGTACATCAACAACTGATAAAAAGATAAAGCAGTACCAAGAGTGTCTGTGCAAGTCAGTGCACTTACTCTTTAAGGTTGTCACACTTCTCCTCAAGTCGAGCTTTGTCTTTACTGACAGACAGCAGCTGAGACTCTCTCTTCTCAAGACGGCCGGTCAGCTCATGAATAACCTACAATATTGCAGTCATATTGTTTATATATTGAAAAACCCTACCAAGTTCAACCAGTAAAATTCTACTGAACATGTAGGTGTTCCAACATGTCAGAACCAAAACTACACTGATTTTGTAATTAATCTGTAATTAATTCAGAATTATCCATGAACAAGGCCAGAATAATGCAGGAGAGCAAAAACATTTGCTAAACAAATCACATTCAAACTATTACAGAGTTTACTTTAGTTTACAGTCTACAGTTCCATAATAAAATGCAGTACCTTTTGAAGCTCCAGTATCTCAAAGGTAGATGCACTCTTCATCTCAACAGTAATTGGTGGAATGATCTCTTTGGGGGTCTCTTTGGAGAAAGACTCAACAAGTGTCAAATTTGCCTCAGACTCTTGATCCAACAAATCCTCAGGTTGTTCACTATTCACAGGAGTGGCACTGCGTCCACTTTCCTCCATCTCATCCACAGCCTGCTCCTTCAGTGTCTCTCCAAAGCTCTCTTCTTCATCTTCACCCTGTGCCTTGCTCTCCACCACTTCATCCTCTTCTTTCTGACAAACCGACGATTCCACAACAGTTAGTGGAGCAGCAGTTACAGACGCCAATGTCCGACTGCCTGGAATTTCATCATCAGAGTTCACCTCACTGACACTACGGCTGTCCAGGGACTGCACACTGAAAGAATCGATTCGCTCAAAAGCATCCGAAGAGGAACCGCAGCTTTCTGTTAATTTGGTGTAATCTTCCAGACGAGGGAAATCTCCACAAGTCGAGGCAGTGAGAAGCTGAAATGAGCCCTGCATTAAGTGAAGCCCAGCCTTTCCTTCAGCAGTCTCTTGTCTGGAGCTGGCTGAACTCTCACTCAAAACGCTCTCATGGTCCAAAACCTCAATGTCACTGGTGGTGGAAGTACCTGAGGAAAACGCACTAACTGGAGGAGAGGGGGTGTCATTTTGGCGGTCTTCGGTCTTTGGGTCCTTGGGCTCAACTGACACTTCCTTTGAGGGTAGAGAAGGATCAGATGGAGAAGAGTCAGGAGAATCAGCAGTAATGGTTGATTTTTGGGACGGTTCCTGTGGATTTTCTGTGTCCTGAGTTTTAGGTTCTTCTGATTTTGCAACCTCTCGAAGGCCACTGTCCGCTTCTAATTCACTTGTTTTGGTCTCATCATTGTCTGTGTTCAAGGGTTCAAGAGTTGCACATAAAGAAACTGGGGAAACAGGCTGCAGCAGAATGGTGTCTGGAAACTGAGCTGGTGCTGGAGGCTCAGATGGTTGGCTTTCAGGAAGTTCCAAACTTTCTTTAACAGTGTCAGTAGTTCCGGGTTTTTGGAGATTGATGACATTATCTCTCTCTGAGTCTTTCTTATCTTTCTCTTGTAGCCTTGTTTGTGACTTTGTAGGGGGTACAGACACAACATGACCTTTGGTGAGACTTGGTACATCTCCAGGTGACAGGAAGGCACTGAAAAAGTTTTCCGATTCATCCACAACAGTTCTGGTGACAGGTGTAGTAATGGCTTCTGATGAAGGGGGAGGTGTAGGGGTCTTTTCCTCCGGGGGAGCTTCCCACTGGGTCAATCCCCAACCACCGCTTAATGACAACTTCTCAGGCAGTGTAACATCTGACACCAAACAAAAACATTAGTAATAGACATCGTATTAAAACATATGTATTAACAATATACAACACAAATACATACCATTATAGGGCATTACAGTTGTATCGCCCCATTGATCCTCCTCTTTAATATCCAAAACACGGTCAATTGATTTTTGCGCTGTTGTTAAAGCTTGCTTAGCGAAGCTTGAAAGGTGTGACGCATTGAACCAACTCATCTTAACTATTGCCAGAGGTGTCCAAAATCAAACTGTCGTTCGAGTGTTCGTACCTTTAACAAGTAACATACCTGCTGCCAGTACTAATATATTTGAAATAATGGCATTACATATGCCAGATCACGTTAAAGTCCAATATGTAGTTCCAGGAAATGTCAGCGATTAAACCATAAACTAAACCCCATCTAGCCAGTTAGCTAGAAAAAAAACATTAGAAGGCAAATCCTCTGCTAGCAACAGAAAGCTTATGTTTACAAACGGTTTATAACCACTTTCTAAGGCATATCCACATCTAAAATTGTCAACACAGTCAAAATTACATAATGTGTATCAACACAACAGCATTCCTATCGTTAAATCCAACGATTTTCGGTGTCTTTGCAGGCCATCATCGTTTGTTTTGGTCGCTGTACTTGTAGTCTGATTAGCATTAGCCAAAGGAATGCTACTTCCGGTCCACGTAGCATAACTACGTCATAGCCAGGTCATATAACTTCAGGTGCTGGGAAGAAATGATAAAAGTCAAAACGGACATAATAAACTTGTAGTAGTAGTAGTGTCATTACTAAGAATTATTAGAATCACTTTTTTTTCTGCGTTTTTGACTTCTAAATCTTGGATGCTGTGAGAGATCTTCATTATCATACGGATTAAAAGCAGCCCAATGTTCAGTAAGTAGGCCTACAGAAAGTCAGATTAGATCAGCATTTACCACACCGTTTATTTTATTTATGGAAAGCCCAAGACTCCAGCTATTTGTCATTAGACTGAGATTTTTAGATGTAAAACAGAGTTTGAAAATGGTAAAGCTATGAGGTGACAACTGCTCCTGTCTTTTACTCAGTCCTAGTTATAAATGAACGAAAATATCCACATTAATGTATAGTTGTAAATAACTTTTACTTTACTTTATAATTACAATATTTTATTATTAAATGTAGCAAATAACAGTACTGAACATATCATGTAACTTTCCATTACATATAACATTCACTAGGTGGCAGCATTGACATATAAATGCGTAAACTAACCTTGAATGGCGCTCATAGATCAATGATGGCACTTGAGTAGATCTGATGTCTGCCAAGTTAGCACAGTTTAAATAACTCCTTATCCTAATGAATATGTTTTGTTAAATAAGATGCACGTTCAGAATTTTCTGCTATGGCTGTATGTAGGCTACGTTAATATAATTGAGGATCAGTTATATATAGTTGCATGCTGCTAGGCCCATAAGCTCAACCCCAGAAGACCTGTCTTTATTGCTGAATATAAATAATACTTTTCCCAGAATCTGATACTTGATTTCAAAAGCTGTGATTTTTACTCAAAAAGGCTAAACACAATTTTTTCTTTAGGTCAAAGTCAAGGTCACATTTGTTTATATAGGCTAGCACATTTACAACTAACCTACCAAAAGTGCTGTATCACACATTATTGTAAATGGTATGTTTTAATGCCTTGTTAAATGCTTGGCCCACTGGTTTGACTGTTGTAAAACTTAAACCTGTCAGTGTTTTTTTTTTTTGTTTTTTTTTTTGTTTTTTGTTTTTTTTCTAATGAAACGTTCCAGTTGACATCACCCAAAACTCAAGATTGCCCATGTCCTTCATAGCTATGTGCTTGTCATTCCATAATAACAATAATAATGATAATAATAATAATAATAATAATAATAATAATAATAATAATAATAATAATTATTATTATTATTATTATTATTATTATTATTATTATTATTATATTATATAGTAGTAGTAGCAGAAGATGATAGTCTTTAGAAACGTTTAAATAAAAAATACCAGATCCATATTGGACACTTACACACACTTTTTATATTTTATATTTTTATATACAGTGGGGCAAAAAAGTATTTAGCAGTTATAGTTTTCCCACTTAAAAAGATGAGAGAGGTCTGTCATTTTCATCTTTGATACACTTCAACTGTGAGAGACAGAATGTGAAAAAAAAAATACAGGAGATCAAATTGTGTGATTTTTAAAGAATTTATTTGTGTAATAGGGGTAAAATAATCATTTAGCAGTTATAAAAAAAGCAGGAATGGTGGCTCTCACAGACCTGTTACTTCTTCTTTAAGAAGCTCATCTCTCCTCCACTCCTTACCTGTGTTAATTGCACCTGTTTGAACTCTTTATCTGTATAAAAGACACCTGTCCACACCTCAAACTCTTAGACTGAAAAATCCACCATGATGACGAACAGAGATCTGTCTAAGGACATCAGAGACAAAATTGAAGACCTGAACAAGGCTGGGATGAGCCAATGTACAATAGCCCAGCAGCTTGGTGAAAAGAGATCAACTGCTGGACCAGTTATTAGAAAATGGAAGAAATATAACATCACTGACAATCTCCCTCGACCTGGGGCTCCCAGCAAAATCTCACGTTCTGGGGTATAAATGGTCTTGAGATCGGTGAGGAATCATCCCAGAACTAGATGAGGGAACTGGTCAATGCCCTGAAGAGAGCTGAGACCGCAGTCACAAAGGTTACCATTACTAACACTCTACATCATAGATTAAAATCCTGCAGTGCTTGAAGGCTTCCCTTGCTTAAACCAGCACATGTCCGGGCCTGTCTAAAGTTTGCCAGGGACCATCTGGATGATCCAGAGGAGGATTGGGAGAATGTCATGTGGTCAGATGAGCCCAAAATGGAACTTTTTTGGTATAAATGCCACTCACCGTGTTTGGAGGGAGAAGAATGCGGAGTTGCATCCCAAGAACACCATACCCACTGTGAAGCATGGGGGTGGAAACATGTTTTGGGGCTGTTCTTCTGCAAAGGGGACAGGACACCTGATGTGTGTTGAGGGGATGAATGGGGCCATGTATTGTGAGATTCTGAGGAAAAACCTCCTTCCATCAGTAAGAGAATTGAAGATGAAATGTGGCTGAATCTTCCAGCATGACAATGATCCAAACACACCACCCGGGCAACCAAGGAGTGGCTCTGTAATAACCATTTCAAGGTTCTGGAGTGGCCTAGCCAGTCTCCAGATCTCAATCCAGTAGAAAATCTGTGGAGGGAGTTGAAAGTCTGTGTTGCCAAGCGACAGCCCCAAAGCATCACAGATCTAGAGAAGATCTGCATGGAAGACTGGGCCAAAATGCCTACTACAGTGTACAAACCTGGTGAAGATCTACAGGAGACGTTTGACCTCTATCATTGCCAACCAAGGTTACATGACAAAGTATTGAGGTGATTTTTTATTAGTGCTAAATACTTATTTTCCCCCCATTATACAAATAAATTCTTTAAAAATCACACAACTTGATTTCCTGGACAGTTGAAGTGTATCAATGATGAAAATTACAGATCTCATCGTTTTAAGTGGAAAAACGGGCACTTTCTGTAACTGCAAAATACTTTTTTTTGCCCCACTGTACTTATCAGTATAAATTTAATTTGTGTCAAAATACAATTCCAACATGTAAAATGTGTCTGTGCATGATGTAACCTGATTTGAGACTGCATTAAATAGACTTTCTGTAGTGTCCTATAGAAGTAGGCTATCTGAATTCTGACTGTTTATATCAGATCGGATCCAATATCATAAATCCATCCTCAGTCTTCTTGAAAACTGACGCTTCCCTCTGGATAAACAACATCAGACCAAGTGTAGATCTTTAATTTGGAGCAAGCAGGTGTAATTCTTTCTTAGGATGTTGTAATTTTTCATTTTCTGTGAGTGGTCTAAACATTGGTGATAAACAAGCTGAATTCACTGTAAACTAGGGCAAGCCAGGACTCGAAGCCCAAATATGTCAGAGCTGACACATTTTTTATAGATTCTGCTGAAATGCCATCTGTCATTCCCCCACCTTTAACATGGACTTTGTGATGTCATTACCATGCCTTAGAAGTCACCTTGGTCTGAGCAATCCATCAGAAAGGGCTGTTTGTGTCCCAAAGAGATAAACAAACCATTATATATATATATATATATATATATATATATATATATATATATATATATATATATATATATATATATATATATATATATATATATATATATATATAATTTTTATTACTGTTTGTTTTAATTTTCAATGATGCTATTTTATATATATATATATATATATATATATATATATATATATATATATATATATATATATATATATATATATATATATATATATATATAATAGCATCATTGAAAATTAAAACAAACAGTAATAAAATTTTTTATTGTTTTAGAATTAACTAAATGTACAGACTTTACTATCCAAGTAGGGTAATTTGATCCATCCATCCTTGGCAATTTGCCAGGAGCACTGTGCAAGTGAAGTGTCTGGGGCCACATCCAGATGTTGAGCTATAGGCTTTTCTGGGCCACCTAACATTTGACCACATGTTTTGGGTTGGGTTATTTTATTATAAACCTGCTTGTCAAGATGAAATATACCACCTGAAAGAAATACATGTATTTGATTTGATGGCCAATCATTCAGACACACCACATTCTGCAGGCAAGGTGGCGTAGGTGTCTTGCCCAAGGACACAACATTGCTGATGGGATCAAGCCATCAACCTTTAGTTATTATGGTCTTGAGTTAAGTCTCCAGAACCAAACTGCAGACTACTGGCAGTATCAGTAGAGGTCACTTTATGGCCTATATACTTTCTTCTGGACAAACATGAACCTAAACTAGATGTATTGACCCATATAACCCACTATATTTGGCTTTTGATGTCTCTCTGTTTGGACTAGCTGATTGTGCTAATGATAATGCATCACAGCTATATGTCCCCCATCAGAGAACGCTGCCAGCTCGGAGACAGTCGGCGGCGCTCAGTGGAGAAGCAGCGGTTTTCTTCAGCATATGATTGATGACTCTCTCGTCTGCACTGCTTTGATTAAGACTCAAATGATTTATCGCCACGGCTCACAATGTAATTAGACTCTGGAACATGAGCGCACAAAACTGTTGTCATGCCGAATGATGCCAACGTGTTTGTGTGCACACTTGAGCTCATCTTCTACTTACATTATTGAATTATAGTCTGTGATTATTGAGATATACACGCTCCCAAAGTCAAACTAGTCCTTCAAAATAGGGCTGCGTCAGATTATTTATAGTTTACAGTCTGTATTGTATCAAAACTGAGTGTCAATGGACAGTGTTCTTGAATTGACAAGTAGCCTAAGAAAATTTGACAGCTGGACAGCAAGCATCATCTCTCCAATGTTTATGTGGTGTCCCTGCTGCTTTGGACTCTTGTCTTCTAGGAGGATAGGTACCGCCAGGCCAATTTACAGGAGAGCAACCCTGTTCACAGTAAGAATAATAGAATGTTTGTATTACACATTTGAGCAATAAAAACACCTTAGAGTGGAACATTCCAATAACAAAAAAGTCCATGGAGACGACCAGGTAATGGACCCCATCAGAAAAATGACATACTCTCCTTAAGTTTATTGGATTTTTCTTTCACCAGTAGATGGCAGATGTAAAACCTGTCTAGTAGTGATATGTGAGAATACAACAGGGGTGGGTTGGCCAATCTAATTATAGATGGTAATTTTTAAAAGGATAAAGATAGACTGAAAGATAGACTTATTTTAGTTTGATTCTTGTTTATTTCCTCTTTCCCGTCAACATTCCTATTAACTATGAGAAAGGGATTTCCTTAGAGAAATATGGTTTAGCTTCCTAGCAGATATTTCTTCACAACAATCGCATATAGAGCCACTGAAGGGAGCTTCTTTATGTGTGCATGTTATGGTATTTTTACATAATAAAAAGAATTCTTATCATTTTTATGGTTTTTTTGATACAAGCTATAAAAACAGGTTCCGTTAGTGAGAGCATCTATTATTAATGTTGTCCCAAGGAACACAAGAGCTGTTTGCAGCCAGCCCGGATTTTAAAGAATCATAATTCCTCCCGTGAATTCATTTACAGCATGTTAATTAGTCATAGTGTTATGCTGCATAACTCCAGTCCACTGGTCAATCTTATTTTGTTTTGTTTTAGACATAGACCCTTTATAATACAATAATGCACTCTACTAAAAACAGCTTTATGCTTATTGAGCTCCTAGCAACAGCTTTTTCTCAGGTATTACCGCCTCCATCATATGTCACTGTCACGTGGAATCACTCTGAGGGATTACTAGTCCCTACAGTCACAGTTTACAGCAATCACAAGCAAATGCCATGAAGCCAGACACTTTGTGGGTTAATAAAAAACAGTATATTGTGTCAGTGAAATCGTCATCTTTGACCTAGGAAGTTGTGGTGCAAGTTTTACCATATCAAAGGGCCTTGATTTTTTTAACATATGTATTGTGTAAGCAGCTCTTAAGGTCAAATAAGTCCTGCAAACTGTATTTTAATCAGGAAGTGGGCATTGCATGCTAGTAGTTGTTAGCTTTACTGTCAGTTACTCCACTGGTCTCTGAGAGTTGTGAAAAGCACTTATAAACTCATGGTGGTGTGTTAAGAATATGGTTGAAGTCATAGTCATATTCTTAACACAGTTTTGTAATGATTTATAACTGCTTATCTGATGTTATATGTTTTAGTTAGGAAGCCATATTGTTTCACATGCCATTGGTTAGGTTTAAGTAATTCCCTTGTGAACTGTAAAGTAATTATTCTTAATGAAGCTATAGCTCTAAGGGACTGTGATGTGTTTACACTCGTACTAAGAAAGTACAAGAAACATTAGTCAATATAAATGGATGCTAAACACATCTTAACAAAGACAGATTGTGCCATTAACAGACAATTATACAATGCATAAAGAGTTTCTAAAAAAATACAACATTGTGAGATACAGATACTCTCATATTTTCTGGTGCCATCGATAGTATCCAGGAGGTGGACAGCTTGAGTTCACCAAAAAGCATTTATTCAGAACAGGTTTTCCCTCCTGATGACAGCTGCAGAGAAACAGATTAATAATAAAGTAGAAAATGAGATTATGCTGAGTCATTAACTTTACGGGCCTCAGTAGTAGAGCATAATTGTTCTGGCTGTGATCATAATAGTGGGCACAAAGAACCAGAATGTTGGACATTAAAAATGCAGCATGATCTGGAGGCCGCCCCTGCTTTGTGGGCAACGCCTGTCACTGGGGGTGGTATTAGACATTTGCTTTACTGTCATGTGATGTCAGTGCATTTGTAATAATGTAATAGAGCTGCTCAGTTAGAGAAATTATAACACCTAACACCTAAAATGAAAAGAACGAACAGATGAAATTGAAGTAGATGACATATCTCACAGAAATAGACAGTTGTAAACGTACACTACAAATCGAAAGATATCAATAAGCAATGTTTGCTCTCCAGGAAAAACATATGTGTGCTTTGAACACACAATTTAATCTTTATAATCTTATTACACAATTTTGATTAATCGTACAGCCCTATAATATATGAGTGTAATAATGTAAATTTATAATTGTCACAGAATTTCAGAATTAAAGCCATACATTTTCTTTCCCAACTCCCAAATATCACCCTATAAAGTATTGTTGTTGTTTTTTTTCTTTTGATATATTATGATAGATTCTTTTCTCAGTCACTCTACTCTTGACATTCTATATCAATATGCTTGCATCACCTTAAGCACATATATAGCTCTCAGCCCTTCATTTCTTCATAATGAGCATTAAAACCCCATAGGCAAATAATTGTAAAGTCCTCAATCACATATGTCAGGAGCAGGATTTAACAGGCAGGCTGCTGATGGCCAATCAATGCAATCCCGTCCCTGCTGCTAACCCATCTTCTCACACCCAATAACAAAACACCATTCTCTTATTTATAACACCTAAAACAGCCAATCAAAATCTGCCTCAAAATAACAAATGCTAATCCAGGAATTGTTGTGGACCTTACACTAGAACAAACGTTTGTCAATTTTACAGTGAAAGGAAATAAAAGAGCCATGAAATATGGAATATTATTCATAGTGTGATAATACCGAGTGAGAGTGCATGCAGACCCTTTATGAAATATGATTGCCCCTAAGCTTCTCTATGATAAGAACCATATATTTGCCTTGGGTATATTTGTCCCTTGGTGATGCTAAGTTTGAAAAATTATGCTACATAGATAGTGATAAAAATAACAAGAACTGTAAGATGAAAGGAAAAAAAATATAGTTACTCTGGGGGTTTTATATGGCTTTAAACGAGTAGGCAAAACCTCTTTGGAGAATCCATATGAAAGGTATATATAACCATGGTGGTGGTAGACAGCTGTGTCTGCAGGGCTAGTCTCAGGTGGGTCAGTATAAAGGCTTTATTGTGGCTCTTAAGGTTTCTGAGCCTGGAGATGCACACTGCAGCATCTTAGAGAGAAACAGGTCCCCATGTGACCCAGGTCAGGATTTATGAGGTCACTGTGAACTGGTTATATCAGTATTAGCATAGTAGTAGTAGCAGTATTTATTTAGTATGTGAAGTATTTGAATATTATTATTTAATTTTATCTAAAATTGTTATTCAACTATGTCTATACGGGGAAAAAAAATAATAATAATGTTTCATATTGTCTTCGTTTTGCTCTCTGCTAACCATGCCTGTACATTGGTCATCCATCACTGATTCAAACACCTAAACACAATCAGATATAGAACATTTATTAGACATAGTGAAAATGAAAAATAAAGTTGATTAATTCAGTACACTATAACTCACTATGCTACAACCTATGATAACATGTAATCGGGGGGCATAACTGCAACATGTATTGTAACATACCATGTAACAGGACGCAAATGCACTGTGTAACAACGCATTGTAATATGTAACTCAGTTATAATATATACTGTAACAACATATTGTAACTTAATTATAACACATAACTTGGACGTCTTGCACAACCCGTGTAACAAAACTCTGTGTGTTATGCATTGTGTAAAAAACTATAATAAACATGTTACTCAAAACATAATGCCACTATTTTGTCTCTGACACTTGTGAGAAGCACTTATAACAACACAATGAATAATTAGGATGTTTGGAATGCATGAGGTAAGGAATAGCTTTGGACCACCGCAAACTGTTTAAGATGGACTAAGTTCTGTTTTCCATGTTTTTAAAATTTTAAGACATTTTCTAAATCATGTCTGGGCTAACTGAAAATTCTTTGAGGTGTGACAACTCAACCCTGATCTCCATTGTTAAACTGATATAGACATAAAGAGTCACAAGAGCTGCAGGTTGCAGTTGGCACCATCTGTCAGTGTCGTCTTGTTTCAGTGCTCAGACACATGCTTCGCTGGTGTCACTGCTGGTGTCTCTCATATGTGCTGAGCCGAGTTGTTTGTCTTTGTGCATTCACACCGAGCTGCTGCTCACTTGATACAATTTGAAGAATAGAGCAACTCCAACGTGGCTCACACTGACTTCCATTACACGCGCTGTCATTTACACCTTTTGATTCACATTAAAATTCCCCACATGTCCTCTTACTTAAAGGGCCCGTATTACGCTATTTTCCGATCTATGTTATAGTGCTGTTTTCTCGTGAAAAACATACCTGGAGTTGTGTTTCATTCGCACAAACTCTGCATATTTACTAGTACGCTGTGTTCTTCTCTCAAACAGAAAACACTCTGTTCCACCTTGTGATGTCATGTGGTAACACAGGAAGTGCTCCATTGTGTTTTTAAATTCCATACATCTTCACTACAGTCATTTCAGCCCTTGAATTTCCAATCTCTACTACACAAAAGGTTAAAGGTAGCCGCTTCATGATGTCACAAGGTGGAACAGAGCTTTTTGAACTAGGAGATGTAGACAGACTAACAATAAAGGGTTATTCAAACATGTGTGAGTGAAGCAAAATACAACTCCATGTATGTTTTTGAAGAGGCAACAACATTCTAACATGGCTTTAAACTCACAAGAATCCATTTTGTGTAATATAGGACCTTTAATCCCATAGCAATTCAGTCAAGTGCAGTGTATTTTGCACTGCCAAATGAAGCCACCATTCTTGTAAAATTACAGATTTGGCTAATTATGCTTATTAACTAAGTGTAAAAACATGTGTTGACATGATGTATTGTACAGCCAGTTTTTGCTCTCCACCTCCAGCACAATACATCACCATGATTGAATAGCTTTAGTCGTATTACAGCACTCACTATTGTTTGTCTGCCAAGAGTGAATGGCAATGACATTAGCCTTATTTATGTGTTTAGATTAATTGGAATCACTTTTTCCTTCTCCGTGTGGGGCTCACAGGGGTATCTGTTGGTAGTCATTTCCATAATCGTGTTACTGTTTTGGCTCTGCCCTTGGAGTGACACGGACCCATTGTAATTCAGGACAGTAATAGATGCACGCTCCCAATGAGTTTGTGACAGCCTCGTCCTTTTGAGATTGAGACTTATTGTACCCACGCCAAACTAAAAGGGCCCATATTACAGTATTTTCTGATCCATATTATAATGTTGTTTACTCATAAAAACATACTTGAAGTTGTGTTTTGTTTCATTCACACGTTTAACGCATAAACCCTGCATATTTAGGCTGAGTTCTTCTATCAAACAGAAAATACACATTCCACCTTGTGATGTCATGTGGTAATACAAGAAGTGCTCCATTGTGTTTTTGAACTCCATACACCTTCACTAGAATTATTTGGACAATTTTAGCTCTAAAATTGCCAATCTCTGCTGAACAAAAGGTAAAACTTACTTGAATATTTTTATTTTTATTATATATCTTAATCTTTTTGCATGCTCTTACTTTATTCAAATAGTGATACTTTATTATCATTATTATTATTATTATCCTTTATAACTGTGATATCTCTACTTGTATTATTATTATTATTATTATTATTATTATTATTATTATTATTATTATTCAGTGTTCTATGTTGCACCTTATCACCAAAGCAAGTTCCTAGTCTGTGAATTGTGTTCACTGACAATGGCAATAAAAGCTTTTCTGATTTCTGATTTCTGAAAAGGTAGTTGTTAACTTGAAAACATCACAAGGTGGAACAGAGCATTTTGAGCTTTGGAGATGTAGACTGACTAATAAACCAGGATTACTCACTTACATGTGTGAATGAAACAAAACTCCAGGTATGTTTTTGATGAGATAGCAACATTATAAGATGGCTTAAAGCTCACAAGAATCTGTTTTGAATAATATAGAACCTTTAATGATTTATGGCAGCACAGTTGCTAGTGTCCTCACCTCACAGCCAGAAGGTTGCCGGTTAGACTCCCAGGCCGTCTGGACCTTTCTATGCTTGTGTCTCTGTTTTTGGGTGGGTTAAATGCTAACCTCTCTGATTTCCCTCATCAAAAATATGCACAATAGGTAAACTCCTTCAACTAAGGTAGTTCTCACCAAGCCATAGCTCTAGACCTGAAGATGGGTCCCTGGTCCAGCGGCATTGAAGGATGGGTCAAGTGAAGAGATAAATTCCCCTATGTGGACAGTAAAGTCTACCTTACCTTGCAAAGATGTGAGTGGGACAAATGCATATACTGCATATATTAATTTCCACGTTTTTAAATAATTTCCATGGGACCTACTGTATTACATTTATAATAAACTTGGAGAGTAAAAATAATATATTGCTAGTAATTAGTTTTATCCCAACGGTATAGTTTTCATCTCATCTAATCTGTTTATGTCCCTTTTCCAGCCAGGGCTCAGTGAAGCGGAGCCGTCCTACCTGGTGCAAATGAGATGTGCTGTACACTGTGATACGCGGCAGGGAGTGCCTGCCACTGCTGTTAGCCTGTTGATATCTATCTGAGTGAGACATCTCCTGTTCCATCTGAGCAGCCACCCACAGCTTCATTTCCCCCACCTGTCAGTGCCCAGCCCAGTCTGTCTGCCACAAGGACACACACTTTGATAAAAGACCCTATATTACTATCACTTACTTACACAATACACCGGACCTGCAACATTCTCTCCAGTATCCAATCCAACTTTATTTGTATAGCAAATTTTACCAACACAAAGTCTCCAAAGTGCTGCACAGAGTAGACACAATATAAATTAACACATTAAATAAAATAAAGCGTAAAATAAATAAATAAGCAAGTCAATAAAAAACAAAACAAAAAAAAACACTAAAATTAGCAAATATATTAATTGCAAATAAAATCAATAAAAGACAGTCAGAGGACCACACAATTCTCACATTCCCTGTGAGTGTGATGCTAACTATAGGCACTGCTCTGTTTGAAGGTCTGTTACTCAAGTTAGACTTGAATCTGAATTAGGCTACAGTTTTTCAGTTAGTCACTCTCACCTTTTTTGTTGAAAATCGAACACCTAAATAGGACCATTGTATTGGTCACAGGTGCCTGATAATGTGCTATTTAAATCCACATTTTATTTGTTTTGGAGTTTTCAGACCGTCTTAAAACTTTTTTGACAGTGCATGCTAATGTGTGCATTGTGTCACTATAGTAACATTCCTCCATAGACATACATGTAGATCACCATACCTATCAATAGTTTCCTCTTCTTTCATTTCTAAATATCTTTTTTGCATATGACAAACAGGTACAAGTATTAGTGAACAAAGTGTTGCATAAAACAATATATAAATATATTAAAAAACAACAATTGCTTAGAAATGTAGCCACTGAATCGAGCAGGTTCTATGTTTAGCACAAGACGCTTGTGTCTATCCAGTAGAAAGGGAAATCCAATAGAGCTGGCCTTAGGATGGTATCTCTAGTTTATGGCCTGTTTATGTGTGTGTTAGCACAAACTTTGTAATGGAGCTCATAAAATGTGCCGCTTGAAGGTGCTGATCTTTTCCACAGCAGGGACCTCGGGCTACTGCGATTGTAAGACCAATGATGCGCTGTCTCTGCAAACGCTCCTCTTTGATTTTCATATCACATGAAAATGGCTCCTTCTGTATACTTTTAATTTACTTTTAATTTGCAAGTATATGTGTCAATCAAATTATCTGTTTTATCAATTTTTGCAGTATTGTTGTATTGCTAAGGAAACATAATAGTAAATCCTTATTACAGGTTTGATTTCAGGAGACACCTTAATGATGATAAAAAACTGTTAACATGATAACATGAAAGTAACTAATCCTTTCATTTTCAAAATTATACTTTTATTGCAACATGTAATTCTCAATAAATGTTTTGCTACAGCATCAATATCTGTTTGTTCAATAGACTAAAATATTACGAAAATAAATTTTATGTGGTGCACTCTGTGAACTCGTGTCTTTTTCCATCACAAGTGAACTGCCACAACCATTAATGTTAAAATGAGACACATAAAATACATACCTTGTCAAATAGATCCAAGCACGAATCTATCCATTTATCTATTATACATATAAATCCAACATTACTGACACTTAAATCTTGATTATAGCACTATGGGCTTGGGTCGCCATGGTATTTATTCAGAAATAGATCAGAATGAAATCCCTGTGTTGAGATGGACAGGGGCATATAGTGCATTAACAGAAGGGTCAATGGTGAGTGAGGAGTCAAAGTGAGCCCCATGGGACACAGCAGAAGAGATTTTCACCACCGCAAATAATGACGTCTCAAGCAATATCGCCCTGCTGCTATTGTGTTGGGACAATGGTAATGATTGGCTGTATCAAATCTGACCTTTTGACCTCCAGGGTTGTCAAGCCAGAACCTTCTTGAAGTGATAGCTTTTTGATTGACACAAGACAATGTACTGAAAGACCTTTAGATAGCCACAAATCCGAGGAAACAATTAGAATATGAAAAAAGGCAGGGCACCTGCTTGTACAAGTATTTATTTAATTACAGAATGAATCGATTCTTGTAAATAGTAAGAGTGCTAGGAGACCAGACAGCACACACAGAACATATTTTGACCTCAATATATTTGTACAGGGAAAAATTTCTCTCTTGTTTAGTAATTTGATATATTGTGATGGCTCATGACATGATTGTGTTACAAGGCTGAAAAAGAGCAAATGCACTGGGGTCAGATTTGTCCAAAATGATGTGATCTGAACATGTTTGTGTGAATAGGAATAAAATATATTTGGAAAAATAAATATATTATTGGATGTAGTAGAAGAGGACATGTGAGAAAGAATGCTGCATTTGATAAAACCTAATTTAAAGCTATTAGACTCTGTAGTGGTAGCAGAAAAAGCTGAGCATACAATTGAAAGATCTTTGGGTTAATGCATTTTCACATAATCACCATTTCATTCACCAGTTTAACCAATGGCTACATCAACCAAGGAACCACTATTCATCATAAATCACATTGTCAAACATACAGAGCATGCAGGATTACACACTTTGATGATTTTGCAGCTATGCACCTGAAAATTGACCACTGTATTTGTGCTGACATAGGGAGAAAACCGTGGTTCGTCTTCATTGCAGTGTGACCCCCTTTGCCACACCCTGGGGCTCAATGTACAACGAAATACACCGGAGCCCAGCTCAGACCACCACAACAACATCACAGTACAGATACTTTAAAGTGCATATGAAAGATTAGACCACCCATTTCACTAAAATACTAAACTAAATTGAACTTCTTGGTTGGACATGAGCAGCAGATATGACACTTACAGGTCTAGGTAATTATGTAACTAGCAACGGTAATGTTAATAAGGGCCAAAAGCTAAATAGATCTAAAGTCTAAATTGCACAATAGTCATGATTAGACTAATAACAGTAAATGACAACCTTTATTTTGTTAAATTAATATCAGAAAAATGCCTTCCTTATCTGAAAACATCCTGTATATTTTTTGTACTTATGCTCAACATTTTTCCACTGCCACTTGACTGATGATATGATAAATATTTACCACCAGTACTATCCCACCAAACCAAGTAATAATTAGAAAAACATGACAAGCTGTTATATGCACTTTAAGACCTATATGCCAGCAGAGTGTGGCATTGAAAGAGCTGGAAGGCAAATGAAAAGTAGAACACGAATAAAAATGCAGTAGAACTACATACAGATGCATTGAGTAATATGGCCCTTACTGATAGTGTCATCGTACAAAGGGGGCACCTCGTGTAAGCAGAGCAGATGTGATCTCAAGGGAAATTTACAATAACCTGGAGGTAAAAATGTAACAAAGGCTGAAATATTTTATTTTTTTTCAAACATATTTGAGAAATGATTGAATTGGTGATATGTCATTTGCTTCCATATAAGATTTTCTTCTGTACTGATCGAATAATTTAAGTTTATAATTTGAAATATTTAATGCCTCAGATTAGAATCTGAATCTAGACAAGAAACTGAAAGCCTTATGCAGAGATCAACGAGATAATGTAACATATCACCCTTATTCCTTTTGGTCTTAACTAAAAACTATTTCATGATAACTAGATATACAACCAAAAAGGAACTGTATCGCCTCATATCAAACCTCTTCTTTTTTTTCCTTTTCAGCCTTACTACAGTTGAGTTGTTTAGTGTATATTATCTCAACAAAAATGGCCAATGAGTTCACACCATTTAGAATCCTCTCATTCATTTCCTGTCTGTCATGGAGCCGCCTTAATTAGAAAGGATTTAATTACTGCAAAACAAAAGCCTGAGAAATTACAATGGGAGGCTGCATGTGTTCTCGTGGCATTAATAATATATTAATAATCATCCATTAACTTAAGGGTTAAATAGCACCTCAACTCAAATCTGTGCACATATTTAAAGGTACATTGTCTCAAAATGTTGGAAAGCCCCAGATATGTTTTCCACTTTATTGTTTATCATTTCAGAGTATTTCAGGGGAATGGAGTATTTTGGGTGAATGGGCAGGCTGCTGTATGACTAATGGTCTGGCCTGATAATGAATGTCACGTCACTGGCGTCATGTGGGTTTTGTTAATGTGGCAGATTTTTATGGATTATATTTTAGTTGGCAAGTGTATAATGTTAAAACAGTAATAACAAGTTTCTTCAGCAAATATCAGCTTTTTCATCGTGACTTTTTTATATTGTACATGGTGTTATCTGTGTCAATCAGTTACCTGATGTATAGGAACAAAATTAAGACAGTGTCATTCCAGTATTTTCCATCACTTTTTACATGTGTATCATTCGATACTGTCTTTTTGCACTGTTTTTTTTATAACTTATTGTATCCTTCTATAAATATCTTTCTTCTAGTTCGCATTTTCATAAATTTATATATACTCTATGAATTTTACTTAGGTTGGAGTTAAATGTCCATCATTAAATAGTGTCATACTACCACAGAAAGATGCTTGCATGTGAAAAAGCTTACATATTGTGATGACAGCAACAGTGCAGCACTCGTGAAATGTAATGAAATAATGTGTGTTTGCTATTCAAATATCTGCAGTAGCCCAGGCTTGCTCCATTGATTCTCCATGGCCCTTTGGGGAATGAAATCCGGTTTGGCTACGTTTTGATGAAGTGCTGACTTCTGTGGTCCACCTGTTTACTGCATATGTGTATAGATAAGAAAGTTTACAATGCTGACATCTTATTTTCACTCACAAATACTTCCTACACTTAAAGCATCTGCAGCAGTGGATGCACTGGTGTGTGATTTAACTCTTGCATTACCCCGGGGTGAAAGAACCCAGGATGTTCCCTACAATCCTCTGGGCCCCTTAGACCCTGGATTCTCCCCTGCTACTGTTTTGACTGGCCTGATTTTCTGCCACAAAAAAAAAAAAAAATGTGTGTGTGTGTGTGTGTGTGTGTGTGTGTGTGTGTGTGTGTGGGTGGGTGTGTGTGTGTGTGTGTGTGTGTGTCAGTAATAATAATCAATAATAGTATTTAGCTGTACCAGTCAATGTTTAACTGAACATGTAGCTGGCCAATCTATTCACTAAATGTGATCCAGACTGATACTGTAAAAATACGGATCGGGGGCATTCCAGTGCATAATTTGACACACTTTCTAGCCAAAATCTGACATGGCCAAAAATCTGATTTGTTGCCATGTATGAGCCGTTTGCCTCAAATTTGACAAAATTTTTAAAATGTGAAAAACAGACACACCTTAAGGACATAAATGTATAGTTACAAAAACAGCTGAGTCATAGTTTTTCATACTTTTTTTCAACTGAATCACCTTAAATTATATGCAGAGTTTGTGCCATCAACCGCCTGAGTCAGTTTTAACATATGTAACATTTCTGGGCTTTCCATCATGTCTCTATGCTATTGATTTGTCTGGAATGTTTCAAAATACAACATTAAACTCATCTAGCTTGCATTTATTGAACTGCACATGTTTTAATGGCAAAGGACAAAACACTCTTTATGAGTGGGCTCACATTTCCACAGTTCTGACTTGTAACATTACCTGGTAGCGTCACCTGTGTATCTTCCTAAAGTTAGAGAAAATAAAATGCCATACTGTGTTATATTCCAGGCAAACCAATAATACCCTCATGGAGAAACGCAGGTGATGGACCCTCGATCAGAAAACTTACACAGTGCACCTTTAAGTAAACAAGGACTAATGAAGTAACAGTAGTTTTAAACAGCACCAACTCTTCTGCCAGTGTGTACTCCTGTTTTTTATTTTGAATCTCCAAAAATAGACCTCTTGTGTAGTGGATTATAATAAAATATACCTCATATAAAAAAACTTTTTTTTTTTTTTTTTTTTAGTGCTACAATGTTTGCCTGGAAATATTATTTTGGACTTGCCAGGCAAAGTCAAATCAAAGATGGTGTTGTGTGTTTAGAGGTAGGTCCTCTGTCTCTTGTTGGACCACTGAGGCTTGTGAGAAGTGTGAGAGAAGGAGTTTCTGAGATGGAAAATCGTCTCTGCTTCTACAGCCTGAAAATGGTATTAGACTTTTTCATCCTCTGACAAACGGTCCCACTGGAGAAGACAAGAGAGATATATTAATACTATTGTACATCTAGCAGTTGTATATCATTTTATATTAGCACGTTAGCATTAGCAAAGGCATTTTATATTAAAACATACAAAAGTCTTGTTTCAGACTTACTCTTTTTTGCCACACAGAGTCCAGTACCATGCAGTTCCTGATGTGGAGCTCTCTCATGACCCGCTCCCACTGCTCCTGTTTGAAGAGAAAAAAGGCTGTGGGGGTCTCAGTGACAGGAGCGAGACCCTCTGTGGCAGGAGCAGGGGCATGACACTTGTAACCAGGAGCAGGGCACTTGGACACTGGTGCAGGGCCCACTGGAACATGGGCCTCAGAACGAGGAGCATCCATGGATCCATATGGGTGCTATGACCCAGGAACGAGGCCCATGGATCCATATGCATGGATCCAGTTACAGGGTGTTTAGACACAATAATAATAATAATAATAATAATAATAATAATAATAATAATAATAATAATAATAATAATAATTCTGTAAGGTCTATTACTCCTGCTTCAATGTATTTATCATTACTGCTAAAACGTACACCTGGTACTACTATACACATTCATTATTACTCCAAACTAATATGTCTACTGCAATAAATTCATCCCATTTAGACTTTAGTATTTCTCCATTATAGTTATTTGTCCTGTTACAGTCTCTGTTGCCTCTTTATCTACATTAGAAGCTGTGGTCATCAGAAGCATGGTGATTCCCAGTGTTTTTGTAGCACAGGGATCAATAAAGCCTGTCAACACTGATACAATCCATTACTGCAGTCAAATGCCGTGGCTTGCAATTACAAAAGTGTTCAGGTCATTCTAAGGAGTGGACCACTGCCTTCCTCGACCTGGGGACAGCACAGATCAATAGCTGAACTTATACACTAGTAAACAAATAATTTTTCTTCCATTCAAACAGTTTAAACCAGTGGCCATGAGTTGCACTGAAGGGTAAATATGACATTATTTTGTTTCTCAATCAGTTATGGACATATACAATACCAGTCAAAAGTTTCAAATATATGAAGTAAAAAAAAAATCAAAAAAAAAAAAAATCCTCAAATTAGCCACCCTTTGCTTTGTCGAAAAATATTTAGTAAAGTTATTTAACTTTATATACCATATATCTTGCTTTGTAAATTTGATGTCTTATGTATGTAAAAAAAGAAAAAAAAAGAAAAGAAAAAAAACAAACATTGAATTAGATAGTGTGTCTTTTTGATTGTTGCTGTTTAAACATACGCAACCAGACAAAAGTTTGGGCACACTAATATACAGAAGACAAGGAATATATGGAATTATATTGTAAAAAGTTCAAAATATATAAAGCAAACATAATAAATTTATAAACTTTTTTCTGTGCTCCATAATTCTATTCATCTTACATAAATATATTTCTTAATGTGGTAGTCATTATTAAACATCATTATTTACTTTACAAACTTGACTCTTGTGCCCTTTAAGCCATGTTATAATATTGTTATGTAATCAAAAACATACCTGGAGTTGTGTTTTGTTTCATTCACAGATGTTTGAGTAATCCTGGTTTATTAGTCTGTCTACATCACCAAAGCTCAAAACGCACCTTGTGATGTCATGAAGTGGTAGTTTTCAAGTTAACAGCTACCTTGTACCTTTAGTACAATAGAGATTGGCATTTTCAGGGGCTGAAATTATCCAAATGATTTTAGTGAAGGTGTATGGAGTTTAAAAACACAATGGAGCACTTGCTGTATTACCATATGACATCACAAGTTGGAATAGAGTATTTTCTGTTTGACAAAATAACACAGTCTAAATATGCAGGGTTTGTGTTAAACGTGTGAATGAAACAAAATGCAACTCCAGGTATGTTTGTGATGAAGAAACATCATTATATCATAGATCAGAAAATAAAATCATAAATCTAATGACAATGTACGGTCCAATTTGGTCAAAAGTTACCACTTGTTTGTAACATAGTAAAAACAACACTTTGTACATTATTTGATTATATGTGAATTACATGTTCAGTATCTGCAGTATTCCCTCACTGTATAAGAAAGTGTTGTGGTTAGTTTCAGCTTTGGGAACAGACTCTGGACCCTTTCCTGTTTGCTGCAGTGTGTGCACATGGAGCCGGCAGTGGGAGATAGGGTCCACTTGTCCTTTTGGTACCACAGCCTGTTTTTCTTCACAATCTCCCCTCTCCCTCGCTCACTCCAGCCCTGTTGCGTTGCAGGTGCTGTGACAGCGCAGTTACAGTCGCTCCAGGAAATTTGTGTTCCCCATCCAAAAAAACATGTTTTCAGCGTCTGTGCTACATCTGGGGGGATATTTACTCCTGGAGCCATTCTTCACAGCCTCAGCATGACAACACAATATCACAGCTCATGTAAACACTCAGCAAAATCAAAACATATTTTGCACAAATGGTAACTTTAAAAAGAAAGGTCATTCTGGTTGGAAAGTGTATTGTGGAAAATATGGCACTGAGGAGAAAAGGTATTTATAGTTATACCTAAAAGAAAAGGTCAATTTATGTAGGTCAAAAAGTGCTAAGAAAAACATATTATTATATCACACTGGCACACTGTATAACAAACAAATAAATAAAATAAAATAAAACAAAAAAATGTAAAATAAAGTCATATTCATGTCTGTTTTCCCTAAACTCTCAGTGCATGCCTGCTTCAAGAGGAGTTGAGTAGCCAAAACTAGTAAATGTGATATGCAACA
Source organism: Taenioides sp. WSHXM2023 (assembly GCA_029959045.1). NCBI lineage: Eukaryota > Metazoa > Chordata > Actinopteri > Gobiiformes > Gobiidae > Taenioides > Taenioides sp. WSHXM2023. The sequence continues at coordinate 30,018,102 of CM057087.1, forward strand.
GAGGTTCTATTTCAAAATACTATAACTCATTGAGGTGTCCACAGGAAATAGAGTAGCAGTGCCCTGTCAACGTGGTTAGCACTCTCACCTCATTGTAAGAACGTTCTCAGTTTGAAGCAAAACTTTGTGGTGTTTGCACTGTGTACTCCAGTTTACCTGAACAATTAAATATATACTGTAGTAAAATCGTATAGGTACTCCCACCAATATGACCCATAAGCAGCTGCGTTGGAGAGGTGCCCCCTCCTGTGGCACTAGTGTAAGAATTGAATATGCAGCCAAATTTCTCTATGGGGACTATAAAGGCTTAACGTACAATAAAAATACTGCAGTCAAGTAACTGTAACTCAACCACATAAGACAACCTCCAGCAGTACAACCATGCATGTGAGTTTTTGATTGATGCCCTGTGGTGATGCAAAGCAGCTAATTCTTTTATTGTATAACACTTAATCATGCTTCAACACTGTACTATACCCCGAGGTGTGCTGTGTTGTTTGACCTTCACGTGGGTAGCACTCAAGCGGTATTCTCATCCCAATATGTGGGCGTTTAACTGGCATCGAAAGCTGTCAAACCAGATCTCAAGTGGCCAATAGGATCCCAACCTCCTCAAAGTGCTCGTGTCCTTGAAAGCACCATGAATCCTGCTGGCCAAAGTTTGTTCCTGGGGCTATCTATGCACCAGTCAATCATCCATGAGGGGTTACCTACAAGGGGTTAAAACCTTTCCCATCTGTTGCTAAGGAAGTGTAGCTGGTCGTGCAGGAAGGAGGGAGAGCAGTTTCCTGTTATGAAGAGAGTTTTTTTAAGGGGTTTGCATTCATTCAGTGCTGCAACAGATGCCTGGCCAGGAAACCCAGCCAATAGCGAGTGCTTTTGGTGTCCGAGAAACTGTTTTGGAAAGAGCTTTTAGGAACATTTTCTATGTGCTGGTAGCAGGAAGTAAATCAGGCTCAAAATATGGTGGGAAAACAACAAGAAGCATTGTGGGTTCATTTGTTATCACTTTTCTGTTTGTTGTTTTTTGAGACATTTGAGAGAAATTGAATTATTAGCTGTACCAAAAAATAACCATTATATATTTGGCATTAAATAAGAACTGTAAGGAGAAGAAGGTTAGACATTTGTCCAAAGATTTGTTGCATAATCAGCACAGGAGACGTGGACTGAACAGGAAAGGAAAAAGTTAATGTGAATGTGCTACACATAACAAAAAAGGCCACCTATTTCTACCTGTTTTACTTTGTGTTACATTTGACAAATCAAATTATTTAGCTTATTTACAGGATAGTCGCAATCACTCACAGCTAATTCCTGAATTATTATTGCATTATAAACTATATAACCCCAAAGTAAGAGAGCACTCACTGTGCTTAGAGAAAGTTGGACCTTTCGTTTGATTCAGTGACTTTTTAAGGGGCTTTTTTTTTTTATTTTTTTTTTTTTATGTGGTTTATTTTCCCACTTGCAAACATGACAGATCATTTGTTTTGATCTGTACATAGAAAAGGCTATGTTTTGGAAACGCACTCCCGGTCCCTGCTACAGTCCAGCCCCTGGAAGCGCCGCAGCGCCTCCCTGTTTCCACAGAGGAGCGGAGCGCACCAATGAGCGCGAGCATCAGTGCGCTGGAGATGCTCGCCGGCTCGAGTCTCAGTTGCTCCTCTGGAAACACCAGCGCTTCTCAAAGGTAGAATCTGACTGATATTGGACTAAAAGGATGAAACCTTCAGCGTTAATAACATCCTCTGCAACTTCAATGTGCTCGCTCTTGGATTAACTTTACCATCTTTACCATCATTTGGAGTCAGTGGTTACGGAACGGAGGCGAAATGAGGAGAACGCGTAACGGGCGCCGTGGATGATGATGTCCCACTATGAACGCAGGTGTGTTCCACGTGTTTTACGCTGATATATGTTGCCATTTATAATACACAGCTGCCACTTGCGTGTCAGACAAACTTTGATAACTTATGTGAAATCGGTTAATTCGTCTGACTACACGATAGGAGTACGCATAATTCCTTCACTTTTAGTTGAACTGTTGCCTACGCCATGGACGTTTGGCTTTAGCTCATGAAGAGGACACATTTACGAAATATCAGCCTATTTAAAAACCGTATGAGGTTTTACAATGTTAACGCATTTTGATACAGTTTACAAACGTAAGTGTAGGCCTATTCATATAAAAACTAATAGTCTGGTCTAGTAGTCTAATGATGGTTATTTTAATTAGCAATATGAGGCATCCTACTTTGTTAAACTCTATGAAACCTATACAGTTGAATTCAGAATTATAATCCACTCTGCATTAAAAATGTTGATATAATAATATTTAGGCTATTGATCTCTGTCTCTGAATCTGAACTTTATGTTATAGCCTAAAAGAGTTTCTCAATGAGGATAGCATTGGAAATCAAATCCTGAATGCTTGGCACAGTCACAATCCTAGTGTCATTCTCTTCCTTTGTTTTTAAGACACATGTTTTAATTGAATTCTTGTTGCATAATTCATATCCTGTTGTTTGGAGTAGGGTGCCTTTTCAAACTGGGGCCAGTGCTTCCCTTTTAGCTCCATTGTTCTTTGACACACTCAAAGGACCTGTTTAGCAGAAAAAGTGTGTTTGTGTGTGGTGTTTTTATGAGATGGGAAGAATGGCCAGAAGGAAGTCTATTTGTAAAATGTGATTCCTATAAGCTAAGCATTCTTGGAGCAGTGACGGGCCCTCCTCTTGAGTTAAAGAAGACATTTAAAACCACTTATACTATTTTATACTATTTTACATTAAGATGAATACAGGTATGTATAAGTTGAAGTGTGAGACAAGAACAAACCTTAGAGATAGCAGGGTGCACTGTGAGTTGAAAAGGATGTGCGTCAGGGCAGGTACTAAATAACAGGAAGACCTGGGCTGTACACAGTGTGGTGAAGTATGGGTGTGTTACTTAAACCCACCATTCCAGAAATGACACTTCAACTCCTTCTTACTCAGCTAGACTTTACTGTAATAAAGTAGCTTAATTGCACATTTTAAGTACAAACGTCTCATTTATGCTGCCTCACTAACACAGTTAATGACTCTAGGGATCTGATGAGCCATATTTCAGTTAGTCTTCATTTACATTAAAAATTGAGGGTGTATGTATCATTTTTCCAGACAGTGCTGTGTTATTGTTCCCGCTCTAAGTACCCTGTGGCTCTGTTGTTTTTCCTGCTGATAATGTCCAGTACAGCACTGTGCAGGTCACTGACTACTGGGCCGAATGCGTTTCCTCTGCCACACACTCTGCTTCAGGATTGATAAAGTTCCACACTAATTATAATTTCTTTTACCTCTTTTTCTTTTAACACAGACGTTCAAGAACTGCATGTCCCTCAACCCAAAGTCCGGAGTCAGTTGGCCATCACAGTGCAGTCCAAGCTGATGTCCAGATCTTGTGTCCCGGCGCGTGGTCCCAAACCTCCTGTGGCCCCAAAGCCTAAACGCCCACACAGTCTGAGTAACGGGGACCTGAGTCACAGCAACGGGGTCAGCGAAGCACTCCACATTTTCACAGAGGACACACAGGACAAACTGGAGACATGTGAAGTGGAGGTTAGCCATACTGACAATGTCCCTGGAGCGAACGAGACCGTAGAGGAGGATGAGGAGAACGGGAGCAATGATGGGGACAGTATTGGCTCTGATGATACAGTTAAAGCAGATGTTGCGGAAGATGAAAACGCTCCCCAGGATGTGATTCTACCTGAAGGGGGCACTCTCACTGATGATGAGAATTCCTCCACACCTTTACCTTATACTACTGACACAGAGGAGGACACAGGGGATGAAGAGGATGCCGAAGTGTCCACACAGTACCAAGCAATTGACCAACTGGACAGTACTGACAATGAACTTGATCACAATGAACCATGTGATGAGACAGAAGCGGGTAGTTTTGAATTTGGATTCAGCCTGCTCCCCACAGTCGCAGAGGAGTATACATATGATGTGATTGGCCCTGCGGATGATGCTAGTGACACATGCGAGTCGTGTGAAACTGCGGAGACGGGAGATATAGAGGTATGGCAACCAGAGCGTGCTACCAAGGATCTTTCTGGTTGTTTTCGATTCACTGCCAGCACCGAGGATGTGTTTGGTCCCTACTCTGTCATTGAATCAGTCCCAGTTGATACAAGTGATACTGCTGATCCAGAGTGGGGGCAGGACAATGTAGATGATGAACCTGCAAATGTGCAAACACCAGAAACTTCACACCAAGAACCTTATTATGTGTCATCCGATGATGTGGACAAACTGGAGGATAAGCAGATCCTTGCAGAAAATGAGGAGACTGAAGAGAATGAACACTCAAGACAGCAGAAAGAGGGAGGTGGTGAGTCAGCTGACGAGTATGCAGACATTGATGAATCGTTTTGCCCTAAAGATGAAGATGGCTTTGAGCATCTTGAGGGTGTCTCATCAGAGGATTATGTTGAGATTGGTGATGAGGAGACAGAGGAAGAGTCAGAAAAGAAACCTATCAAAGGAAAAAGTGCAAAAGAGAGAACTGCCAAGCGTGAGCAGGCCTTCCAGAGTCAAAGAAGAAGCTGCCAGCCTCGTCTCAGACTCTGCAACATCACCGTACCGGCTGATTTAGACCTGGGACGAACCCCCGAACTCACCAACAGAGTAGTGTTTGCTCACACCACCGAGGCCTTCGAGGAGGACATAGAGGAGCTGGACTGCCATATTGTGCCTTACTATGAAGACTCTGACTCTGATAGCGAAGAGCATATTTACGAAGAGGCTGGCTTTGACTCTGAAGGGGAGAACTTTTTGATTTTAGATCGTAAGTCTATAGTAACAAGATCACGGTCTTATTCAGGAAAAGTCCCAGGATATGTACCAGAAACTGTTCCGGAAGAGACGGGAACAGAATATCAGAATAATGATTACTACACTGTGGCCTTAGAGAAGAATGAGGAATCAGAGCAGTCAAAAGTCAACACTGTAATACCTACCACCAAATCTCGCAGATTCTTGCTATCTTCTCGATCAGCTGAAGGTCCTGAACTAACCTTATCCACTCCTGCTGAGTTTGGACTGACTAAAGATGAGGTGAGGATAAAACGAAAAGATGATACTCTGTCTCTTCCATGCGTCATAACTTCTTCAGGCAGCTTCTCCCAAAAAAGTTACCATTCCTCAAGCGGGGTCTCCACACCGACCTCTTTAGTGGACATCCCGCCACCGTTTGAATTAGCATACATCACAAAGAGACCAGTGACCAAGAGTTCGCCCGCCCTGTTGATCCACCACGAACCAACAAACGATAAAAATAAGAAAAAGAAAACTTCATTCAAGCGCTTTTTGACACTGAAGTTCAAAAGAAAGTCTGATTCGAAGGGGTTCAGTGATGGAAGTGTGCGTTCCTCAAGATCGTCCTCCGAGTCAAGCCATCACGGGCCATCTAGAGTGATTGAACTTGATCGACGGAGCACTGGTAGTTCTCCTCAACTTCACTCTCGTATAGTGAGCCCCCAACAACGTTCGTCGGAGCTGCCATCCACCATTGTCCTCTATAAAGATCAGCAGAAGAAAAAGGGTGAATTGAAATCATATGGCAGAGGCGTGTCACGGGTAGAATCTTTCGAAGAACACTCACGCCGCTCAATAATGCCGCTGCCCCTTACCAAACCAAGGTCCATCTCCTTCCCTAGTGCAGACACTTCCGACTATGAAAACATCCCAGCAATGAGCGCAGACTACGAGAATATTCAGATTCCTGGAAGGCCAACTAGATCGCACACTGTTACTGAATTTTTTGAGAATACGAACCGGACAACGATGCAGTGCAATGACAATGATGGTTATGTGGATATGAACAGTTTCCCCGGGATTGAGAACAAGACAACTTCAAAAGTGGACTCGGAAAGGTAATGTGCATCGTTATTATTATTTTTTCCTTACCTTAAACACCTTAGTCAAGATATTTATATGAGGCATGAGCTATTTGAAGTTAACAAATGAGGATTATATGTGTAGTATTCTAGCATTCATTATGCTTTTCATTTGGCTTTTCTGAGAGATGCCTTAACTGAACCTTCACATTTACCCAGTTGTTGGAGTGGCTTTTGCCCCCTTGTTGCTCATTACATATGCAAACTAAATACTAAAGTGTTTCATTCTACTGTCTTGCAGCACGTGTTTATTCTTTCATTAATTTTTTTTTTTATCTGCGTTGTAGATTTAGAATAAATTTTGTGGTCTAAATCTGCTCTAGGGTTATTGTGTTGGTGGCATAAATGAGTTTCAGTATTATCGTCTATATTTTCCTCAGCAATATATCATAATTCAAAATAAACATACTATACTTATTTTTGTATATAAATTACTCCTATTACATTGTTGATCTTGGACTAAAGCCAGTGCTGAACCACAGATAAGCTCAGGTTTTTTACTGGGGACATTCAGTTTTGTGGTGCAGTCTACAGAGTTAAGCATCGTCAGCTTTGGAAAAAATCACTTATGCCTAAGGGACAGATTACTTCTTTTTTCATTCTCAGATTTAGAGGTCACATATGGTGGCAGTCTTCTATGTGTACATTTGAGGTGATAGAACAGGTAATGGCAATAATAGGATAAACCACTGAGCGCCAGGGTATTCATTTTACAGACTTCATTATGCACTGCAATTGAAAATGTGGGGGCGAGACATTCCTTTCTATATAAAGAGAAAATTATGAAACATGAGGAAGAGGTGAGAATGTGAGAGGGGTGACGTGATAATAGGCCACAAAGAGACTCAACATAAAGCTAGAGGTAAAAGTATATAAGCATCATACTGAAGACATACAAACTATAAGTGAACCGAGCAGATGTGGTGTAATTGCTCTCTTGTAGCTGACACTTATGGCTAACTTTAGTAGAGCTTTTATTAAAGTGGCACTCTCCAGTGTGCTCTGGAGCCTGGAGGGGCCCCGCGATTTACTGCAGTGTGTGATGGAGTGAGGAATCACCGCTCTCAGACTGTACCAAATGAGTGGAGCTGGCCGGCGTGTGGCACAATTGCTGTCACCACAGACCGCAGCCCTCCCCGGTCTTAATAAAATACTTGTGTTTGATGATCTGAGAGGAGCCAAAGAGACAGCAGGCCAAGTGCTCTCTTAAGACCTGAGATAATCTACTGGCACAGTGCACATGCTGCAATAGTTTCATTCATGAATAGAATTTGTCGCTTAATTTTTATGCTCCCAGGGTCGTTTATTGTAAAGTTAATTATTTACTCACCCAACTGTCTTTGGAGGGGTGGATTGCACACACAGAAGAGTTGCATTAAATTATTGTTTCACATTCTTTAACTTAGCAGCAATGTCCAGCTCTTACAGTGATTTTTGAGCTGGATGCCCTACCTGATCTTATTTTAATTTCATTAAATTGTACTTGGGGGACCACCTCAGAAGGTAAAGGACATTTTGAGGTTTGACTGAGTGATGTATTGTTCACACTTCATGTCAGTTGTAGAGAGCTTTCTAATGTATATCATGAAAACATTTATTTCTAACTTTCACATGGCCATTACACAGACAATGCTCTCCATGAGCTGTGATGTTATCAATGTGCTCCATTGTAGAGGGCTTTCTCTTCTATCCTGCAACCTCACCTTCAGAACATTCAACCACAAAGGGCTGAGTTGCCATGGATACCCCTTTATGTCTTCACGGTTTACGTTTATGTAGCTGTATGTTTCTTTTTTTTAGTAAGCAGTGTTTCAGTATACCCTTTTCAAACTTTGACATTGCTGCTGTCCCATGCTGCCCAGGTGACAATGACAGTGATTTATAGAGAACTCATTCAGTCCATGTGACAGTATGTCTGCAGAGGAACAGCACATTTTTGTGGTCTGGAAAATCGCCTTGAGAGAGGGGGCCACATGAAAGAGCAGTGTCTCCAGAGGCAAATACACTTTTTGGAGAACTCACAAAGCTACTGTCTGCAGACTTGGCTCATTTCCACAGCCTTGATTTATGTATAGCACCTCACAGACGCTGCTCCAGCACAAGCTAAGCAGGCGATGCAAAGAGACATTCATTAGCCAGCTGCAGAAGTGCTCAATTAAGAAAGAAATAGGTGCACTAATGATTCATTCCTTGCTCAAACAAGGTGTTTGTTTTTTCAAAACCATGTGGGCTCATGTGTGCATACTACATTACAACCAAGAGCTGCTTTATCAAAGACAGGGCTCATGCTGAGCAAGCAGTCTCAGCAGAACTGTCACAGCCAAGTGGTGCAGAAGCTCCGAAACATTGAAAAGGCAATTTAAAAACAAAAGCCAAGCATTTGTAAGTGCACCATTTTTACTGCATTCAGCATTCTTAATGGTCACAAGAGTAACAGTGAGGCATTTATGCTTTTGTCCATTTCTTTGCATACTTAACAAAATTAAGTTTATTGAAAAAAATGGTCATTTATGTGTTTTAAACTCACCCTCTGGTCTTGTCATGTGACCAAATGGTTGAACTGGAGTGTTAAAAGTGATGACAAGGATATGGCCTCTGTAGCACCTCCCTGCTTGGTGCTCACATAGCCTTAGTGGTGATGAGGGAGCCATGAGAAGTGCATTGTTGTACTGGGCAGGGGCTGCATGGCGAGGGGCGTGGCGTGTGGCTGGCAGGACGGGCCTGGTGCCAGACGCCCTCAGGTCAGTGCCAGGTCATCCCAGGGGAGGAAGCAGGCTGCTCGGAGCTTCCCACAGGCTGTTTACAGGAAATGCACTGAGGGTGGAGAGCTGACAAGAGCTGAGGTGGAGACAGAGGAGGACAGGATGAAGCAGAGAGAAGGGGGGGTAACTTTAGAGTATGGACTAGAGCTTCACATACACCTCCAGGAACAAAAGCACGAGGTGTGGTCCCATAAGGAATGCCATGTCTGCAGTTGCATATAGACATTTTTATAACATCCAATAACTAGGCCTGTCACAATAACACATTTTGAAGCACAATATATTGCTACAGAGATATACTGCAATTAACAATAATACTGAAACTACTTTATGCCACTGACACAACGACAATAAAACAGTTTAATCCCAATAAACATCTTTTTAAATTGACAGTCTCATTAAAAGGCATGAGCTGCAACAGATAAATAGCAGAATGATTAGCCATAGAAGTCACTTATTTAACTTTGTATGGTTAGAACTGTATGGTATTACAACAAAAATACATACTAACATTTATACATTAAAGATGCTCTGTGTAAAGCTGTAGTTGACTAAAGAAATGCTTAGTCAATGAATGAAATGCCCTGTGCACTGATTAGTTGAAAAAAAGGAATGATTTTGGCCAAAGTTCTGAAAATTCTTAGAATCAAAACCTTTATAAAGTGGGGTATACGAGTAAAGGACATCAATTATCAACAAGTATAAAAGCAGATTAAACAGTCCAGTTGTTCCCCAAACTCCAGCTAACTCACCATGCTTTCTCCTTTCTGCTGTTGTGCAGAGAAATCCTTATAATCCTCATAAAATAGTACAGTAATAATGTTTGGTCTGCTAAGACACTATTGACCAATTAAACAACTGAAAAACTACAACCCTGGCACTATACGTTGTCTGGCAGAATATCTACTGCTTGTCTCATGAAAATGTTATTGCATTGCTTGGAGTTTTTCACAGCGTATACATTTACATAACAAAGCTTACACAGAGCCCCTATAAAATAAATTAAAATAATTTCTTCCCTTCAGCACCCACTATCAACGCTTTTGCTAGATTAGTTATAATATTTCTCTGTTCCACTCTATGAATGAACTATACTACTTTTATGATATAATGAGATCAGTCAGTAAAAAACAATCGTCCATGGTTCACCTAAGAATGACTCCAGCAGAATAATTTGTAAAACATATTCTACTGCTAATTATTGTTTCATGCAAAACATTTATTGCAGGACATTATTGTGTTGCATTTTGCTGTAGGTTTGAATCTTAAGTGACACATTATAATTGTATCCAGAGTGGCTGTGCATAAAAAGTCTATTTACTTGTGGTTAATGGTGGCAAACAAACATGCATTTCAAAGTAGCCTAACCGCAACATAACTATAAAAGACGAAGGTACTAATGAGGAGAATGAAGACATAAGCAGCTCTCAGTAATGATGATTGCATGTAGCCAGTGGCTTTTGTGTTTCTGCTTTCAAGAGGAGGTTGTTTGCGTTCTCCTCCTGCTTATGTGGTGATTTAGGGACTCGTGTATGGCATCTGCTCATCTCCTCTCACTTAGAGCGTACCTATTATGCAAAATCTACTTTTTAGAGCTTTTAACCATGTTATAGTTGTTTCCCCTTCTCATTTACACTCTCAAAGTCGTATTTAGTGTTGTTCATGGAAGTTTGAGTAATCTTTATTCTCCTGCATTCCTAATGTCATTGCCCCTATCAACCCCCATTTTCACTCCCATCGGTATACGTCCACTGCTCTGTACTTTCTTCATTCTCCAATTTTATTTTTTTAATTGGTGATATGCATAGGATTCGGCAGCTTTGCTTCTTGATGAATACTGAGATTTAAAATGTCCACATTATAACATCATGACCCACAGGTGTCATAGGTTATAACTATGTATCAGACACCTGCACAGTAGGTCTTCTCTGGTTCAATATTACAAATGTACAAGTACTACTGGCATAATTTTTATTATGCACTCCATATGCAGAAAAGTAGCAGCACACTATATTGAAACTATATTCTTATATTGCTTCTGTTCCTACCACTATTGCAATTACAACTGCAATACGGTTACTACAGTTACTACCAATAGATTAGTAGTCAAATGTATCCGACACGTATTGTCCCATCAAGCTCCGAAATATCATTCCCATTGGTCACAGACACTGCTAAATACAGTAAGTACCTGTCAGGTTTTGTAATCTGAAATCGATGCATAGTGTGAGGATTGAGCTCAAACATTAATATGTAAATTGGCAAAAAGAAATGTAAATAAATAAATTATTATTATTATTATTGGGAAAATATTCAGTATTATCAAAATTCCCAACACACAGGTATAGCTTCTCAGTTTTGGCCCTTCAATTATCAAGCACTTGTTCATTCTATCAGGTTGATACTAGTATACCAGTCTATATCTATCCATCAGTCTCGCCACCACTGACAAGACAATAGACAAGACAATAGGGGTTTGCAATATAGACTGTGAAAGTCCAAGAGTCAAGGTCGAAGCCACTCTTAAATGCACTTTGGAAATCCCCTCTTGGAAACCATGAATCAAAACTACTCCATTCCTCCATTTGAGAATCTTGGGCTCACTGGTTCTTAGAGAAGTGCAGTTCATGTTGCCCTATCAGCTCAGGGTCAGTGGTGAGTAATGATGTGCCCCCACCTCCTCGGCCCACCCAGCATGTCTGACAGAGAGACAAACTGTATTATAGTACAGTTTCATATGATACATGAGTGCATCTGAATGGAAATATAGTGGTGCGGCATGGAGCTCTGTTAACCTTTGGTCTTCTAATATTATTGTGCTCACTGTGTTTTTGAGACATTAGTCAAAGGCAGCATGGGGTCTATTCATAATGTTGTTGCTATCAATGTGCATTGTCAAATATATTTACCTGTACAGAAGTCCTGATCCAATAAAAAGAAGGCTTTGTGTGTTTTAGTGCTATTAACAAAGCATATTACTTTTATGGCGGAGTTTTCCATGGCCTTGTAGTAGTATGCTCTAGAAAGAACAAAAATATACCCGGTAATCATAAATTCAAAATAAGTGGCTAAAACAGCAAGAGACTGGTGTCAAATAAGGCATAATACACGATTGTATATGTACATTTAAAATAATATTTAGAAATATAGTAGTACAAAATATATCTGGGCTATATACAAAAGTGGATAGGGAGAAAGAGTGCAAAGATGAAATAGTGATTGACATGACACAGAGTTATCTATTACATAAGGGTGAGCTGTTGTACAGTTGTATTCAATTGCAGGTGCTAAAAATACCTTATATAACATGATCTCTTCACAAGTCTGACCTGTAACTTGCCACCTGCTTGTTTCCATGGAAAAAAGATTAGTTTAATGCCATACTCTGTAACATTACAGGCAAAGCATTAACATCTCCTTGGAGACAAACAGGTGGCGTACACTCCAAAAGAAAAGTTACATTGTGCACCTTTAAATATTAACATACAGATATATGACCCTCTATGCAACCCAATTAAAATATGCAATTAAAATCAAATTGGGGTAAAAGTGGGCCCAGAAAATCACTGAATTTGAGTTGCAGACAGTGTAATTTAGGGGTGTACAAAAACATGTAGATATCGATATATATTATACAAAATTTTGTGATACAGAATCGATATCGTGGGCTGCTGTATCGATATATTGCCAAGAGTAATCTTTTTGCAAATTTTTGGTGTCTACAATTTTTGGTGTCTACAATTTTGTTGGTTATTTAGTGGAAGGGAACTTGTTTATGCAATACACTTGACATATTCACTGATTTGATGATTAGAATAGATGTATTTCATATTAACTTTGCATATAAAGGTTGTGGTTTAACACATTTATCACATCACATTATCACATATATCATCATATCGTCATAATATCGTATCGTGAGCCATGTATTGTGTATGGTATCGAATGGTGAGGGACACTGTGATTCCCAGCTTTTGTGTAATTTACATAAGGAGCATTACAGCCCAAATTTTCCACCCACAACAAATCAGGACATAATCTGTATTTTCTGGATCTAAACTGCTTCATCTCTTTGTGGCAGTGTAATTTTGCCATCCAAGTCAATAAGTCTTTCATAATTGCCATGGGTAATATTAAGAGGATTACAATGAGGAATGACCTACAGCGTGGGTCTCTCAGGTGCCCAAAAGGATTACCAGAGAGCGAACGCTGCAGCCTGACCAATCATAAAGCAGATTACAGCAGGTCAGCGGAGGATAGCAGTAGTGGGCAGGAAGCTGATTAATGTGTTTGAAGATGTCAGTGAAATGTGTCAAATGTTCCCGCTGGTCACTCATTAATTACTGTATTTATTTGTCTCCATTAGTGCCTACACAGAGCCTTTCCCAATGGCCTCCACGCCGGTCGGGCTGTCTGCTGACGAAGACCATGGGAGGACCTCAGAGGAAGAAGAAGGGGTCACTGAGCCAAGCTTTGACCGACAGGTAAAGATCAGTGCCATATCAGATATCAAGGTCATTAATGTAGTTTTCAGTTTGTACAAGAAAGGGTGGAAGTAAAAGGCCAAGTGTAGTGAGACTATGAAGGCCAGTAGCCTCTGATTTGACAGCAATATGCCACAATTTAGATAATGGTATGCCAATACTATGCCAAGGGAAGATGCTCTTGTGAGGTGACGTTAAACTAAGAAATGTAAGTGAAGGATAAATTACTTAAATTCTCTTATAATACATATACTTTTTCTTTTCTCTTTTTTTAGATGTGTTGTGCATTGTTTTGATTGGTAAGACAGCTAAAACCTATTGGAATGAAATTATTTTTTTTTACCCAAGGTTCCTACAGTATTGAAGTAATGAATTAGACAAGTAGTACAGATATAAAGATTATATTAAAAAAAAGTATCTTTCAGTCTGTCACCGCAGCAACTTCAGTTAGGAAAACACTTTGATTAGTGTTTAGGCAGAAATGATGAGGTGTGAGGAGAAACTATTTTTTGTGTGGAAAAGCTGTAGTACATATGTTTGCCCAGCGAACAGTGCTGTGCTCCCTATTGACACACTGCACTAAACAGTAGAGGAAATCTTACCTCCTTTTTACAAATTTGAGATCCTTTTTAGAACTTGTGTGTTTCTTGGGCAATGTGAGGGACTTTAAATTAAACATAAGTCTTTAAACAACAAGAAGTTTGTCTGCCAGTAGTATTTATGTATGAGGCCTTAAAGGTGCATACAGTAACTTGTGGAGGGTCCGTCAAATGCTTTTCTTCATGGATTCTTCATGGATATGTTATTGCTTTGTCTGGAATGTTTCACCGTATGGCATTAAACCTTTCTATCTTCATGGAGACCAAACCAGACCAAGTTACAGGTCAGATCTGCAGAGTGGCAACCCCATTCGCTGTCAGAATACCTGCTTTTCTAGGTATTTTTGAGCACCAAAACCACCTGTAATTTAATAAATGTAAGGTAGAGCTGTTTAATGTGATACTGTGGAACATTCCAGGCAGAGCAATGACATATCCATAGAAACAAGCAGGTGACAGACCCACCGCCAAAAAGTTACATCACTGGACAGCTTTGTGTAGTGTTATCAGGCTTGGCTGAATTTTCCCATCTGAATCAAAATACCATAAAAAGCCATTTTCTAACGAGCTGGACCCACCCGTCCTGCCACCAAAATAATACTGCATCATGTGACAGGCATTTCCTTGTTTTCTTCTTCTTCAAAGGAAGCACACTAGAAATATTGTAAAAGTGTGCAGCTCTTTAGCTTTGGAAGTGTGCTGTTATGTGCAATATTTGTTTAATGGCATAGGGGGAAAATAAGCCAGTCCTGAGTGGTTATCTTTTGGCTGGGCTGCTGGTTTCCCGATGATTACCCTTATAATCAATGGTCAATGTTACAGGCACTACAGACAGGCAGCCTCTCATATATAATGCATTGTACTTTAAATGGTTTATATTTGGGAAAAGCTCTATATCCGTGTAGCAGTAATGAAATAATCTGTCTTACTTGACAAGTTTGAAATTGTAGTTTTATTTTATTTTTTTGTACCTGCACTTGTTAGGTGTCTATGAATCTTTAAATGCACAGAGAGTCCTTTAACATTAATTATATCCATTTATCTCCCACTGCCCTTCCTCGCTGATCACCAGATTGATGGACGATCTAGAGCCTTTTACATTGCCAAAGAGGTGGTGGATTCTGAGAGACTGTAAGTATCTATCTTTAATACATCCACAAATGTATAGCCCCGTATCTTTAGTTGTCAACAGTATTTTGCTTCTTTTAGCACAATCATCACAGCACCAATGAATAGCTAACTTGTTTAAGTGAAATAACCTTGGCCTTGCATTTAACAAAGTAGTTTCTCATCATGCATAATTGAAAACTATAGTCAGACAGTTTAATTCCTTTCATTAATTGCATTTTGTGAACTCTTTTTTAGACACGTGAGCAACCTCAAACACATTCAGGAGGTAAGAACCAAGTTTTCTTGTCTTTTATTTTCCATCTACATTTCTTATTTGCTCTTACTTTTGGCAAGTCATCGCAGTGTCTATAGACTTATTTACAAAAAGGGCCCATATTACTATATTTTCAGATCTATGTTATAATGTTGTTTCCTCTTCACAAATATATCTGGAGTTGTACTTGTTTGCTTGTTTCATTTATACATGTTTAACACACAGACCCTGCGTATTTAGGCTGTGTTCTTCTCTCAAACTAAAAACACTCTGTTCCACCCTGTGATGTCATGTCTTAATACAGGAAGTGCTCCACTGTGTTTTTAAACTCCACACACCTTCACTAGAATCATTTGGATAATTTCAGCCCTGGCATTTCCTGTCTCTACTGAACTAAAGTTAAAAGGAGCTGTAAACTTGAAAACTACCACTTCATGACATCACAAGGTGGAACAGAGCATTTCGAGTTTTGGGAGATATAGACAGACTAATATACCAGCATTACTCAAACATCTGTGAATGAAACAAAACACACCTCTAGGTATGTTTTTGATGAGGACACTACATTAGAACATGACTTAAAGCTCACAAGAGACAATTTTGTGTAATACAGGACCTTTAAATAGTAATTACACACCTAATTCCTTGTAGATTAACATGTTTTGAAATTATGAATTAAAGATGGGGGACCTGAATTTCACACCTGATTTAAACTCGTCCCCAGCTCTCACAAACCCTTTGACACATCAGTAATATCAACATGCGATCATTTTCAGGCGTGTGTGCAGTTTTTGATTAGCTCTTTTCAGATATTTGAAGATCCCTGCTTCATCATACCCTGTGCCTATGTACCCTGTCCTTTGCCTTCACCATTCTGCACTCTTCGCCATTATCAGTGTTGTTGCAGCGAAATAGACTTCCTGTTCTTGACAATGTTGTAAAGTAACACAGAGGGCGCTGTGCTGATGTTGCCTCTGTCTTTTCTCCACTGTTGTGTTTACTAGAAGAAAAGGGTTCAAAGCTATAATGTGACAATTTAGCAGAACGTTTGACTTTGTTTTGTTACCTCCTCAAAGACATATCTGGAGTTGTGCTTTATTTCATTCGCACATGTTTGAGTAACCCTTTATTATTAGTCTGTCTACATCTCCAAAGATAAAAATGCTTTGTTCCACCTTGTGATGTCATGAAGCGGTAGTTTTCAAGTTAACAGCTACCTTTTACCTTATGTTCATTAGAGATTGGGAATTCCAGGACAGAAATCATCCAAATGATTTTAGTGAACAGTGAACAACTCAGCCTAAATATGCAGGGTTTGTGTTTTAAACATGTGTGAATGAAACAAAACAACAACTGTTTGTGATGAGGAAACAACATTTTAACATAGATCAGAAAATAGTGTAATATGGGACCTTTAATATCACCTTTATGCAACTTGATCCCCCTAAATTCTCCCTTGTCCTGTTGAGGTTCAGTTGTAAATGTATAAATGTGCATTACGCTGTGACTATGCTCAGTCAGATTGTGGAATTAGATTTTTTTTTCCCTCCAAATTAACAACGAATTCTTCTCAAGAAATTGTAAATATTAATTGAATAGAAACTGATCTAAGTAAAATTTTCAGCAGCTGCTTTGGTTCTAAAATCATTGATATGGCAGTGAGCTCTTCATCAGACAGCTGAATTTCATCATTTCTCTCTCGCTGCTGTCATTTTGGCTATGACAAAGTGATCTGTCAAAACATGAGAAAATGTTACCTTCAAAAAGTTAAAACTTTATACAATATGTCCATTTCATCAAAAAGAATGCACAGTTGGGAACAGAGAAGTTGTGATGGCTATGACAAGTAGAACTACAGAAAGTGGAAACCATCAGTCAGCTGCTGTGTAACCTTGAGTAAAGGCGCCCCCTGAATTTCTTATGTGTGCCCTCTTAACATGATTTATGAAACCCTGCTGTGATTACAAAAGAACACTCTATATTTAATGTGCAATTTGGGCCCATTAAAGATCAACTTATGCAAATATTATTCCACTGCCCCTGATCACAAATCATCTCAGGTTAATTATAATAATAAACTACCACATACCAAAGCACACAGGACTGAGCCTTAGCCCTATATACTCTGCACCTCTCAGTGATATCCACCTTACTGTTCTTTGTGCAAATGATGTGTTTTTCACAACTTTACAGCTCTGTCCCCTTTGCCTGCTCTGTTCAGAGGTGTCTCTATACACGGCCTAATTAAATCCCGTTCCCACCTCTGAAGGTGACATGGGGCTTCACATGCACTTGCATAATTCATAAGCACTCGGCTCTTGTTATGTGGCTCTGGATGTCACATTTTCAGGCGTACATGTGTTATCTGTTAGGTGGAGGATTTTCTTACAAACAATAAAATTTCAGTACAAATTCTACTCCTACTAACATCCTAACGTCAAAGCAGTTCTGTCCACACATTGTCCCACTCAAACAAACATCACTTATTTATTTATTTACTGAAAACCAGAGCTGAGATTGCGTGTTTACACTACTAAACAATTATACTATGATCCCGAATTAGCCCCCTTTTGTACGTGCTGAAATGAGAGAAGTTAGTGTGGGGTGTTCAGCTTCTACAACTGCTAACTCCCAACTGTTGTGCCTGCAGGTATTTATACATTGTGTTGACTATAATGTGAACAGACACTCACAGGGACCTGCCTACCATATGGGGACAAAAATCAGATATCCACTCCATAATGCAGTTATTATTAGTTGAAAAACATGATTTAAAGTCAGGATGGGTAGTGATGGGTTAGAGTTAAGGTTAGGGTATAGTTTAAGGTTAAGCAAGTGGATGCAAGTCAATGCAATGTCCCAAAAAAAGCATGGAAACCCAACAACGGAGGCTACAAATATATCTTATTACCACCATGTATGTGGAGCCAAAGGTATTATAAATATGCGTATTATTATTATTATTATTATTATTATTATTATTATCATAAAAATATATACACTATAGTCAAAGGTTTGAACACACCATTTCATTCAAAGATTTTGTCTTTTTTTTACCACTTTCTACATTGTAGATACATACAGGAGACATCAAGAATATGAAGCAAGATATATGGAATTATTTAGTAAATAAAAAAGTTAAATAAGTGAACAAAATATTAATATCAAATGTAGAAAGTAGCAAACACATATATATTAAAAAAAAAAAAAAAAAAAAAAAAAAACCTTGAATGAGAGGGTGAATCCAAACTTTGGACTGGTAGTATATGTTTTTCTATATTATCAATATTTTCTACTTACAATGAACTGACAAACACAATTAGTGGATTAGCACTTTTTGAGTGATGAGAGAAAAGCACAGGATCCATTGTCTCATTGTTTGATAAAGAATAACAAAAATACAAAGAATTTCCAGCCCCTGTCTCCACATTGGAAGTGAGACAGCGCTCCTCTTTCACTGGACTCTCCTTATAACAACCTCTGCACACTATCCCTTCTTGTTTGCCACCTGTGACCTTTGAATAGATCGTATCTGTTGAGTTATGACCAAGCATGACTGGCTGCTCAACCAACTGCTTAATGCTCCAGCAGCCTGTCCTTATGTGAAGAAAGAGGGGGTGAGGTAAAGAGGACCAGTGATCCTCTATTACTGAGAGTGTGTATTGGTGATCTTGAGTCACTAAAATGTCTGTGTCCCTCTGTACGTGATGAATGCTGGCTCCCATTGGGTCGATTGTGGTCTATGATGAACGGCGAGGACTAGACCGACCACTGTTGCTACATTATGTCATAAACTACGGGGATTCTTCTCTTTGTTTTATCTCCAAGCTTGACTTATTATCAGAATAAAATGTCCTCTTACGCTTATCCTGTACAGACAGACAATTTATATCATGTGGCATTTCCAGACATTTAAAAATATATATATCTGTCAGCTCTTAATGGTTCGCCTACCTTCTATTTATGTCTGTGTAAATGCAGTGTAAATAAAGAGCTAATCAAGTTATAATTCTTACTTTTTGCAGCAACTATGAAGCAACTTATGCTGGTTGCTCAGGCTTTTGTTGTCTCCAAATTATAATATATTTTTTCACCAGGAAATATAACATATATAAAGCTATAAAAAGTAAAAAAACAAAACAAAACAAAAAAAACCCTTCAAAACATTAAGGTTAAGGTACACTTTATTGTCCCCATAGAGAAATTTGTCCTCTGCATTTGACCCACCCTTCAATGCCACTGGGGCCTTCTGAGTACTAACCACCCACTGTGCCATATAACATCTCATACTTAATAATATATAAAACTTATATATTGCTTAAATATGCTTTACAATTGAGAACTATTAAAACATAAAAGTCAGGCCCCTACATTTTGCAATCTTCATTTCTGAAAGAGGCACACCCATGCAGACTACCACTGTTTCATTCCAGTTATGTTGCACAATCAAAGAAACATAACTATTACTATATTTATTCTTAAAAGTAATCAGTAGTAATTTTCCTTACTCTAGTATTATCACCTGTGTTTGTGTGTAAAAGGCACTATTGTGTCATTGAACATCAAGGTCATTATGCAACAACACCTGGTGTGTGTATCTTGTGCCACTAGAGCCGCCTTTCCTGAAAGCCTGGACAGATCCCGGAGTAAGGAGGGGTGGGCAGGGGGATGTGTGGGGGGTGACGAAGGGAGGAGGGAGGGAGGATGTTTAGGAGCGTCTGACCTTCCTTCCTCCCATTTTTCTCTCTGTACATTCCTCGCCTCCAAGAGCTTTCATTTCTACAGCTCTTTCTTCTCCATCCCTCTACATTTCTTTTAATTCAGCAGGCTGTTTGGACATTGAATTCAGCTGTGGGCCTTACATTTAACATCAGTTTCTATGCTTTGCTAAGACTGCTAAATGCTGCTATTTTGCCATATTAGTAACAATACTACATTACAAAAGAGAACAAAACTTTAGAACTCTGGAGCTTTCCCCCTACTGACCTTTGTAACAATGACTCAATCCCATACTTCAAATCCAAACTAAAAACTCATCTGGTTAGACCAGCCTATTCATTCTACCAAACCACTGGACCAGGGCTGCACTAACACTTTTTAAGAGATGATGTTTGTGTAATGACCACAAGTTTGAGGACAAAATTCACAGTGGATATCAAAGGGGCTTTCAGTAGATTTGGAGAGGCTTTGACCTGGTTCACTCCTGTTTCAGTCCTGGTTTCAACCTGGTGCAGACATGGTTTAGTCCTGGTTCAGTCTTGGTTTAGTTCTGGTTTAGTCCCGGTTCAGCCCTGGTTCATTTCTGGTTTAGATTTGGTTTAGTCCTGGTTCAGCCCTGGTTTAGCCCTAGTTCAGCCCTGCTTCAGTTCTGGTTTAGACCTAGTTTAGACCTGGCTCCTGATCAGATCTAATTAGCCCCTGTTCTGGTCCTGGTTTTAACTGTATGTTTTTTACTTTTGTATTTTAATGTCCTTTTTTGTACAAGGTGACCTTGAGAGTCATGATAATAAAAAAGTATTATTATTTTAAGTTATTAGAATATCAAATGCGGAAAATGAAAGTGAAAATGAAGGCTTTGGAATAATCTTACATTTTGCTCTTCCCTGTGTGTAGGACTTCAGAGCCGCAGTGGCAGGGGCATTGGGGGAGGAGGGAGAGCCTGTGCTGGACGACCAGAGACTGGGGGAGATATTGGGAGTACTGCCCCAGGTGTACAACCTCCACAAAAGCCTTCTGTCCGAGCTGGAGGAGCGCATTAGTCAGTGGTAAGAGACACATTATACACTATAATGCAAGCTAAGCAAGTCTTTATCTGTTAGAATTTCATCTGAAAATTACGCAATGTTTCTTAAATCTGTGTATGGTCTACTCTTTGTTTTTTTCCCCCAAAGATTAAGCTAAATTCCAGAAAAAAATCTTAATCATTTGATTTCTGCATGAGATTATTGGCTGTTTGAGTTTCCTGAGTGCTGATTCACTGTGTGGCCTCAGATCTACCCCAGCCTTCTTTCCTTCTCTTCTCAGACAAAAAATGTTTCTCAAGACGGAAAAACAAAATCAAACCATACACAGATTAGTAATATTATACCATATTTGATGTACTTTTAAAATTATTTCTATAAAACCTGTGTGTGTTTGTAGGGAGGAGAGTCCCCGTATGGTGGATGTGATTTTATCTCATGGTGAAGACTTCAGAGTGTTTGACACCTACATCTCTGAGTATGACCGCAGCATGTTCTTACTGGAGGAGAGCCGCAGAAACAGTCCAACCTTCACCAACATTGTCAAGACCTTTGAGGTAATGCATACTACTTTGACTATAGTTTGGGAACTCTTTGCTCTGTGTTAAAAGTGCACTGTGTCACTTTTCTGTCACCTGCTTTTCTTCATGGAGACGTTATTGCTTTGTCTGAGATGTTTCACAGAATGACATTAAACCTTTCAGTCTTCATGGAGACAAAACCAGGTCAGGTTTTTGGTCAGATCTGTGGAGAGGCAACCTCGCTCAGAATGCCTGTTTTTCTAGATATTTTTGAGCATTAAAACCATGTAAGGTAGAGCTGTTTAATGTCATACTGAGAAACATTCGAAGCAGAGCAACGACATGTCCATAGAAACAAGCATGTGACCGACTCTCAGCCGAAAAGTTACATAGTGCACCTTTAATGGTCAGTTAAAATCACAATTCCAACCAAAGTTTTCTCATCATGTAGCTTTGAGTCAGTTCAGAAATTTGGAATAACTTGCTTCATCATATCAGGTTAATTTGTTTTCTATTTGTTTTTGACTGTGAGTTAGGTACAAACATCAAACCTGTTTTTTACTAATAAGTACTGACTTTTGTTACACGGCATCCATGGGAGACAATGGCCTTTGTAAAGCCACTTTATCATATTCCTCTCCGTGGGACTGACCTTTCCACTGTCATGCTCGCATACGTTATACGCACTCCACACCAAAAGTACTCATTCTTTGTCTGCATGGGTCTCTTTCTTCTGATCCCCTCTGGAGAGATGAATCTGTGCAGTGATATACATCTATTCTGGTTGGTTCTAATATATTCAGTCACACACCCTTCTTAATCACCAGCTAATTATCTCAGGCCAAATACACCTTGTCTAAGCCAGTTTACAGATCACCCCATCAACCAAAGCAACATTAAAGGAAGCCAATACGAACAAAGCGGTCACCCAATAGATTTTCTCATTTCCAGCCTCTTGTGTGCACTATTGATTACGCATTCCGAGCATCAAAACATCTGCGGAGCATTCAGTTCACGGTGATCAAACTGCTCTGTGTAATTTAGCCATCATAAGACAGTAATTACTCAATATTGTCAAGCCAAATATATACTGGGGCATTATGTCTATTATCAGTTGCGTGCTGTAATCTGATTTGCTGTGAGAGGCTGACACAGTGGTTCCAGGCGTTTCGGGTTTGATAAGAAAAGAGAACGGACAAGGCACCAACTGTGTGCGCTCATGAATATGCAACAGCAGCTGCCCCGTTCCACCCCACAAAAAAAGAAAAGAAAAAAGTCTGAAATGTATAATTTTGGAAGAAATAATCAAAGTTGGGATTCGGAAGAAATCTGAAGAATAAAAATAAAATAAAAGTTTGATATACAGTGTCTAATAGGAGAAGAGGCATTGTAATTGTAAGCGTCGTCTTTGATAATAAACCTTGTGACGGTATATGAATTACCCACACTGTCCTCTATGTAAAGTTAATTGCACTCCCTTTTCACGATTCATAAATTTATAACTGCCTTTGTTATAAAAGGGTCTATCTGCAAAGGACAAGTATTAAGAACACACGGATAATTGGTTTAGGTTAAAGATATACTATGTAACTTTTTGGTTGGGGGTCTGTCACCTGCTTGTTTCTATGGATATTATCGCTCTGCCTTGAATGTTCCTTGAATGTTCCTACATGTAAGCTCTGCCTTACATGTATTAAATTGCAGGTGGTTTTATGGCTCAAAATACAAACTGTGAGCGGGGTTGCCTCTCCACAAATCTGGCCTGTAACTTGGTCTGGTTTGGTCTCTATGAAGATAGAAAGGTTTAATGCCATACTGTGAAACATTCCTGACAAAGCAATAACAATAATCTCCATGGAGAACTGAAAGGTTACACAATGCACCTTTAAATGTGTATAGAGAAAGTCTGTATGGTCCATTAGGTCCTTTAAAGGGTCCGATCCACACCATTGTTTGTTGCGACTTACAAATAGTGAATGATGGATGCTGTAGAGAGGGAGCAGTGTCTTGGGAGTATCGTGGTGTGTGACCCTGTTGTAATGAGAGCAGAGGTTAGAGGAGAAGCTGAGGTTGTTTATTTGAGGTGATTCTCCGCTCACCTTTGTACCTGGGGGTAAATTAGTTTGTTTAGAGAAGATATAGTATGCCTTTATGGTATTTATTTATTTATTTCATTATTTATAATATCACATCAATAATTTTATATTTTGTTCATTCCCCAGTATGTTTCTAAAATGACTTACTAATGCCAAAATTACCACCGCTGATATATAGGAATGCCCCGATACTGATACTAGAACTGAATATCGGCAACAATCCATGAAAATTTGCTGGATCAAGTATCGACTCCAAAGTACATTATTTAATGATTGTTGTTGGTACAGAAAGTCTCAGAATGTTCGAGCTTTTAATACAAAGTTGTTCTGTATGAGAGTTAAGTAACAGCCCTATAACACATTTTGTCATACAATATTTTTGATTTTTAGGAAAATACATTTTTAGTCTTTTTTAAGTGTCAGAACTGGTATCAGCTGATATCGGGTATTGGCAGATTCATAACACCTTAGAATCAGAAGCGTTATCGGAACTGAAAAAGCTGTATAGGTAGCTAGAAATAATGTAATCCAAACTTAATGTAGTAGTATAGGTTGTTTGAAGTTATAGTTGGCAATGTTCAAAGTATCATGACTTTTGAATGGATTGTGGCTTAAAATTTATTTAATATAGTTTCTTTTTCTAGCTATTTTATATGCACTTTCACAACAATGACCCAGAACATTTCCTGTCATATAACTGTATACTTCTAAAATGTTATATATATATATATTGCCTATTTAAAGTATCCCTGTTACTTCCCCCTGCTGCTGCTCCTGCTGATCTTTTGCCATGAGCCATAGTCGTGCAGTAAAGTGGTAGTAATCTCGTTGTGGATGTGTTCATGACAGTGATGAAGCGTCCGCGGTCCGTGATCAGATCAGTGCTCGGTTCTTACAATATTAACACCTCCACAGCTACTCTCTTTTTCACCACACTGTCTACAACACTGGGCTCATTTTCAAGTCTGTTATAATCCTATTTACACTTTTAACTTCCAGTGTTAATGTTATGTCAAGGCATGTCTGTCTGTATACTGATTGTAATTAAAGAGGGGGTTTTATGCAGATTTTGTCTTTTTTTCTTTTTTTTTTTTTTTAGCTTTCTACCATGTTAAAAGAAGGGGTTTTAGATGTCATCCATGCATGTTAGAAAAGTTAAAGTGCACAATTAAATGGGCTTTACCATTCTAATTTTTCAATGCAATGAGTTTATAAGTGCTTTTCACAACAGAGACCATTGTAAAGTTTTGTCATGATGATGAAGCTAACAATTAGCTTGCTAATGTGCACTTATCAGACAATACATTGTTTTCTAATTAGATACAGACATCATGCAGTGGACTTATTTTGACCTCAAGAGCTTCTTATATAAAATACACACTGGGTAAGACTAATTTTGGGCATTTAGATGGTTAAAAAAGTGGGTACATCATGCCTTTTAGATTTTCCCTTTAAAATATTGTGTAATCTAAATCAAATTGTGTACTACAGTAAAAATAAAAAAATAAAAACAGACTACCCTACTTCCATGCTGTTCCTTCTGCTCATACTGTATGTATCTACATGAAACTGCACCAAAAAAAAATAGAAAGCAAAACATCCATGTATGAACGTCACCTCACTAGTTTTATAAAAGCTCTACAAAAGGCTTTTTATGCCAGTTTACATTGACATTCATGCCATGTTGTTTGAACGCTGTCTCCAGTGCATGCAGCCCAGGAAAAGACGCAGCTTTTGGACAGGGATTGATGGAGGGGAGAGTGCAGAGAAGTGACTTTCTTGTCAAGGTAGCTGGCCAATGAGGCAGGCACCAGCTAATTAGACAGGCAGTCTCCTTTACAACTCCCCAATTAGATCAGTTACCCACACAAGCAGCAAATCAACTGACCATGACCAGGCTTGAGGAGTGAGGAGTTTCGCTAATGTTTTTTGTGTTGATTTTGCAAACTGTTGTAATCTCGCACTTCATTTGGCTTTCTCATTCTTACACACCACATGGAATATTAGCATCTCTGGCACAAAGCCCCAGAAAGCTGCTTGTGCTGAACAAGTGTCAATTGCACGGAAATTCACAAGCGACCCCAGAGATGTTTGCGAGCCAAGATAGTTTAATAACAAAGTGCTGGTAGGGAGGACTGTTGTACGCATTGCACCATGTAATGTTTATTGTACAAGAGAGATTTTAATGCATATGGGGGGAAAACAACTTTTAATTCTTACAGATAAAATTATTGTGACTAATGACGTAACATTGCATAATTATGGATCACTGTGAATTTCACTGTGGGTCTGCAGATTTGCATGAGACTCAAAACAGGGTAGCAGTAGAACATGTAGAAAATCGTTATTGGACTGGTAATATGATTGTAATATATGTTATCATTACAATTCTCACTGATCATGATTTAACTATGTACTGTATTTAAAGGGCCCATCATTTCTGATCTATGTTACAGCGATGTTTCCTCATCAAAAACATACCTGGAGTTGTGTTATATATGCATATTTAGGTATATTTCTTCTCTCAAATATAAAACACTCTGTTGTGATGTCATGTGGTAATACAGGAAGTGCTCCACTGTCTTTTTAAACTCTATACATCTTTATTAGAATCATTTGGATAATTTCAGGCCTGGAATTGCCTTCTGAACTAAAGGTAAAAGGAGCTGTTAACTTGAAAACTACAGCTTCATGACATCACAGGGTGGAACAGAGCCTTTTGAGTTTTGGAGATGTTGACAAACATGTGTGAATGAAACAAAACACAACTCCAGATATGTTTTTGAGTAGGTATCAACATTCTAACATGGCTAAAAGCTCAGAGTCAGTTTTGTGTAATATAGGACCTTTAATATCAACCATTATGGGTTATTTTTGTCTGGCAAGTGAAAAGACACGGTACCTTGTTTATCTCATGCATTTTGAGATGAGTTAAGAAATATTTTTCAATTACTATCAAATTTACATAATGAGATAAATTAAGTCAATATAATCATTTAAGTTCACTACCCAGACTAAAATAACTATGCATTTTCTACTGCATCTCCTCTCCTCATGAGCCCTGTGTGTGTGTGTGTGTGTGTGTGTGTGTGTGTGTGTGTGTGTGTGTGTGTGTGTGTGTGTGTGTGTGTGTGTGTGTGTGTGTGTGTGTGTGTGTGCGCGTGCGTACGTGCGTGCGTGCGTGTGTGTGGTGAGGGTGGTGGGTTGTTCCCCGCAGGGTGCTATCTGTGCTGCTCTAATGAAATACACTTTTATTGGATCAGAAAGACCGTGTGTGAAAGAGTCGGGGTCTAAATAGCCTCTATGAGTTACACTATGAATTTAGAGATGCATTATCTTATGTGAAAGATTGTCATGTATGTAGCTATGTGGTCCTCAGTGTCTGTTATCTTTTTTCTTTTATTTTATTTTTGCTTGTGTCAAGGTACAGCTGTGTTCCATTACTGAAAATGAAAACAATTTGATTTGAATCTGTGTAAATCTGTGTATCATATTTTCAAGAAAAAAAAAGAACATTTGGCACTTGTTTTTATTGTTTCTTTTTTTGAAGAAGAAGAAGAAGAAGAAGAAATTCCAGTGAAGCATTGCAACACTGGAATTTCCCCACTGTGGGACTAATAAAGGCATATCTTATCTTATCTTATCTTATCTTATCTTAAGAAGAAGAAGAACAGCAGCAATGTTGTTATTCAGTTTTCAGTTCATTATTTTCATTTTAATTTAATTCCTTCTTGAAACAAACAAAGGCTCAAAGTACTCAGGGAAGTTTCTTCTCCACCTTGAGTCATAAAAGACCCTGATTGATTTTGCAGGGGGCTTTTGGATTGTTCAAGTGTCTATACCCTTTTCACTTACCAATAGAAGAATAATGGAGGATAAAGACCTTTTTGTGCACTGAAAGGTGCGTGAAGGTCGTTCACTCTAGTATCTACTCCCTTGTTCACATTTGACCTTGACTTGAGGTGGCCTATTCAGTGAAAGCCCTTGAGGGTAGTTGAAGATACATATACAAAGCTTTATGGAGAGGGATATATTCTCAGGCAATGCAAAAGTATCAATTAAAGGTCTATATTACACAAAATTGATTCATTTGAGGTTTTAGCCATGTTATAATGCTGTTACCTCCTCAAAAACATACCTATGGTTATGTTTTGTTTCATTCACACATGTTTGAGTAATCCTTTATTATTAGTCTGTCTGCATCTCCAAAGCTCAAGATGCTCCATTCCACCTTGTGTCATGAAGCTGTAATTTTCAAGATTTAGCAGCTGCCTTTTACCGTTTGTTTAGTAGAGATTGGCAATTCTAGAGCTGAAATCAACCAAATGATTTAATGAAGGTGTATGGAGTTCAAAAACACAATGGAGCACTTCCTTCATTACCACATGACATCACAAGGTGGGACAGAGTGTTTTCTAATTGAGAGAAGAACTCATCTTAAATATGCAGGGTTTGTGTGTTAAACATGTGTGACTGAAACAAAACACAACTTCAGGTATGTTTGTGATGAGGAAACAACATTATAACAGATCAGAAAATACTTAAATATGGGCCATTTAAGTAAACTGATAAACTCATTATGTTCTGTATTGGTGTTTCTTGCAGAGAGGAGCAGCAGAGGAAGCAGAGGTCCCACTGAAACACCAGCTGCTACAGGTCATAGTGAGAGTGCTCCAGTATCGCATGCTCCTCACAGGTAATCACATTCCAACTGTAATATTTGTCTAATTTACACTATCATGAGAAAGAGGCTTGTCACAATAATTACTACATCGATGTATCTTTCAATACATGACAAATGGAACAATAATTTTTGGGGTTCATTTATCATGGGTACTTTTTCTTTCTAGTAGTGGGAATTTGTATTTATTTTTTCTGTTATATGTTAAGATTTGAGTTGAATTATGACCTCAAATTACACAATCCAGTTTCTTAAGTGTTGCATTCCGCTATTTATTTGTACAGCTCAAGCGTATTTAACAAAATTGTACATTTGGAATACTTTTTGTGTTCCACTTTATGGTTTGTTTTTCAGAATTATCATTTATCAGCCATATTAACTTAAGCAATATATCACACAAAATTTGTTATCGTGATTAGCCTAATGAGAAAGACTAAAGAAATGTGCACTAAAGTAAAGTGAAAGGAATACCTTTAGCTTTTAGTCATGTATTTACAAGTTAATTGGTAAGACATCCAGGTTTCTATTTAAGTTGCACTATACTAGTATATGTGTGTGTATATATGTGTGTAGTATATACCTTGGATCTATTAAAATAATTGGATAGGGTATTGCTATCTTAGAGCTGTTTTGAGTTGACGTAATGGCCACTCACTGGTACTTCAGCGAAAAAAATCCCTCCTGCCCAGATAGGATTTTTTCCCATTGATTGCAACGTAATCACAAACTGCTCGTTTTCGGCCGACATGGCACCTACAGTTTTCAAAAAGGTCAGATTTTGTGACGATTTTTACCATTTTTAGATCATAAACTTTTTCTCAACTTGAAATCCTTCAGTTGTCTTAAAAACAGCTTCGTAATAATCTGCTCCGCTCTAACTCCTCTCGCTCTGATTGGTCAAAGTGATGACGTGATAAGGAGACCGCGCTCCTTGTGCGTGCTCGAGTGCATTCACGTGCGCCCGCGGGAGAAAAGAGCACTACTGCGCATGTTCAATGGGCAGGGAGCCACCAGAAGTACCTGGCCGCTGAAGGCTAATCTAGAGACATGCGCCACTAAGCTCAGCCCAATGACTTGAATCTGCGGCCATGTTTAGATCCCAGGGCTTGGTCCTAACCAGCCCATGTTACATGTTAGCATAAACCAATCCAGTTTATATACATGTTATGATATTCATATTTTACTGTGTATATATGTCACAAAGTATTGGCCTTCATAATTGCAAAAAAGGCCCATTATCTTTAATTTCTGATTATAAATATATTGCTATACACTATTCTTTGCACTTTATTAAGTAACTGTGCTATACAAAATAAAAACTTAACTTTGCCTTCTCTGTTGTTTGCAGATTATCTAAACAACCTTTCTCCTGACTCAAAAGAATACGAAGACACTCAAGGTAACATTACATTGTTAATAGTAAAACTAAATTGTTTCTCATCTTTTTCACAGAAGCTTTAAAGGCATTCTTGAGACTCCAGTTGTGAAGATACAGCCACTGAGTGTGACTTAAGTGTTTGCTTGTGCATAAATTAGTGCCTCTGTTTGTCTGTGTTGCAGCTGCCTTGGTGACCGTGTCTGAGGTGGCCGATCAAGCCAACGACAATCTCAAACAGGGGGTGAGTGTGGAAGATCCCCTTTTAGTTTTTTCATTTATTCTCTTTTGTTAACCATCAGGTATAAAGGAAAGCCGTTACACTTATTTTCAGTCAAATCAACCATTCTGGTCAAGTCCTTAAATTACAATGTTAGTGATATCGGCTTCAGCTTTTAAGTGGGAACTTTTAAGGCACAACAAATGCTCAATTTACAGTTAACATCTCCCAACAGCAGCTTTACTCTCCTTCATAATTAACAAAACACTAAATGGGATTTGAACTCTTATTTTCTATTTTCCCCTGTGCATAACTTGTTACTACTTATAATTAGAGCATTTAATTGTACCATAGACTGTATAAAGAAGTGGACGAAGGGACTGTGACGTCACTCATAGAATTTTGGCTACAGTAAAAGTTAAGTTCACGATGCCAGCGGTTATAGGGGTGAATTTGGAGCTGTGTTCTATGTTAGGAATTTTTTTTTTTTACAGACAAAATGGCAAAATAAAAACAGGATTATGTAGAAAAGATCAAAATGGCTCACTACAGCAGTTATAGAAAGAGGGGTGACAATTTTTCAATGTAAAGTCAATTGGAGTCGATGGAGCCGGAAGCACATCCATGTTCAGGTTAGCTATGTCCATTTATACTCAAAGATTTACAGCTTCAGTTTGAATTTGAGGAAGTTTTTGTCATGCTTTTTTTTTTTATATCTGTGAAAATGATGATGCGATGTTGGAATATTTTTTTCATTTATTCTCATTCAGAAGTCCCCATTTTTGGCAATGAAGTTTTTGTTTTAGAGTTCCAAAATGAGCCTGTCAAAGTCGGACAGCTGCGCCCTGCGTCTCTGTGTAATAACATGCACACTGAAGGAGAGAGCTTTATTCTGCCACAGCTTGTTGATTAACGCACTGCACTGGGCGGGGAGGGTTGATGTCATCACACAGTCCCAGGTGTATCATCACAAAGGGAGCACTGTATGGGTGTGTGCGCCTCTGAGTCCCCTCAAACTCCAGCAGCTTGAGGAGATAATGCACACACACACACACACACACACACACACACAGACTCCCCCTCTTCCCTCCCTCTCTCACTGCCAAAATCCCCCGCTACTGCACTTAGGCTCCATGGACAGCACAGGCCCTGACAACCACACACACACACATTGAAAACACAGCATCTCTCTATCTCTGCTGTCCTTCACTCCTCACTATCACGTCGTTATCCCGAAACCTCCTTCTCATTCACTAACAAACCAGGCGCTTTCAATTGTTGTCTGTGTATGACCTCTGTGCTCTGTCTCACCAGGAGAACCTTTTGCGCCTGGTCCATATTGAGTTCAGTGTAAAAGGCAAAAGGGATCTGCTGAAACCTGGGAGGGTAAGTGACAGTCACTGCATTCAAACAAACCCTGTTAAACCCTGGTGTCTCGTAACTAATCTATGTTTATCGCTATTCATATCTAGAACGTCAACACAGTCATTAGTCTAATATAATAGAATGGAATTTATAATATACAAATGTAGAAATTCAGAGGCATTTTAACATATTACTCAGTGGTCTTTTAAAGGTGCACTGTGTAAAAAGTCCCCTTGAAAATAAAATAAAGGAGTTCTGACTCACCTAACACAGCTAATGTCTTTCTGTTGACAGATGTTTGTCAAGGAGGGAACACTTATGAAGGTTTCAAGGAAAAGCAGACAGCCTCGGCACCTTTTCCTGGTAAGTCAATACTTTAGTTTGAATCAAGAATAAGGAAGATAACCAGCAGAAATGACTTCTAATCAACACCTTCTAATTTGTGTGATCATCACATTTTGCGTGTTTGAGGTTCTATCCTGTTTCTGTTGAGGTGCTAGACGGTTTCCCAGCAACCTCAAGGTGATAGTTTACAAGATAGTTTATTAAAATCCCGTAATTAAGAGTGTCATTGCCAGTGGTGCACTAAACATTTTTTTTTTAAATTATAGGCGCTGTTCTAAAAACATGAAAACCAGACCAAACTTGTTCCATGCATTCATAATAATTATTCACAGCAATCATAAGTGCATTTCACAACTTTCCGGGCATTTTATTGCCATCTCGCCACTGCTAACAACAAAAAGCATGCTAACAGCATATCAGTGTTACTTCCTGGTTTGTGTCTGATAAAAAACACTTTATAATTAGATACAGACAACACACAGCAAAGCTATTTTACAGGTTCAATCCCTTAAAATAATACAGTTAAAAATATGAAAATATCTGGTGTTGCGATATTTTCTTATCTTTGGGCGACAACAAAGATTACACGGTTGTTGAAAACATGAGGGAATGTTGGGTGTGGGTCAGTCTGGGAGGTAGTGGAGGTTGCGAGGGGGCACGGGGCCAAGGTCTCCACCAGGCACCACACCCGTCAGCCTGCAGGGCCCGCCTCCCTCCTCTCTCCTCCCAGGATTTGTTTTCCAGGGCCCCACTTCCTTACAGGATGTTTGGTATGGGTCAGTGGATGCCGGCTTCCTGTGTATTGGGAGGCGACTGACAGCAAAGTGAAGGCCAGGCACCCTGTTGAATGCTGGGAGGAGGTGTAGTGATCAATGTAAAGTGATCTATGGGCGTAGATTGTTTGGTGTGTTTAATTCGACTCAGTACAGGTGTGTTTTTAATGTATTAAAAGTTTTTAACAGATGAAGACCTGGTTTAAAGGAACTGTATGTAGCCTGCACTCTTACTGTTAAAAAAAAGCCTGAAGCTGGGTTGCCAGTGCCTCAACCTGCATATAGTGGACTGAAGTTTCTCATTCTCAGTATATTGACAAGCCATTCTTCATGTGAAGCTCAAAACCTCCAGAATTCTTTCACTGAGCGGCAGAGGCTGCACTAGCACTGAATAATGATTGGCTGTAGGTGCAGGTTCTTTTTTTTCTGTTTTTTGTTGTAGGTCCTGACAATTTCATTGAAATTAGCAGATCTTACAGTTATTTTAAATATTTGTTTTGTAAGATCTCATCTACTATGCTTTAAATATTAACATTTTATGAAACAGAGCTGTTGGAATGTCACTTCTCTCATGTGATATCAACTTTTTCACAGACAATGCAGATTCATAAATTGCTCTCCATTTAGAAATGTTTCACTTTTTGTCAATTTGTACATATAGAGATTGTCTTGATTTGTGTTAACATTAGCGTAGATACAATTTTAGGCTTGTGTGGTATCAGCTACTGTATTTGTGTGATAGCTGTTACAATAAAAAAAAATATTATTAGCCTATATGTTTCAAATATTTTTTCTTTTTTTAGTTTAGCTGCACAGATTGGGTTCTGTTTTATCTCTTCCAGCCTCTGAAGATTGGATTCCAGTTTAGCAATAGCTTGGAGGGCTAGCTGGTTGATACTTGGAGCCTATTACAGTTATTTGCTCCCATGCAGTGGAAGTCTTCTCTGGGTCAACTGTTATTTATGGGCTTTTATAGGAGACACTCCAAACAACATGGAAGATGAGCGCCATAAGTCTGCCATGTGACAGACAGAAGCACAATGCACCTGTTTGAGCTCAGAGTAAGAGAAGGGGCCGGTAAAATGAGGACGATGAAGTAAAATATAAACAGTGCATATTGCAATAGAGCGTCTTGCCTGAAATTGCCTTTTTTGCCATGGGACTGTGGAGGCCTATGCAAAGTCAAGGAGGATCTTACAGTCCATTTGTTTGAAGTCTGTGGTTTCTGAGGATGGAATCCTGAATAAATGAGTAGTTTTGGGTGGAGTGGAATAGCTGTGGTGGCCATAGAGGTTATGGCACGGTTCACGTTGGCTGTTTAGTCTCGAGTGAAGCCGTGTGTGTGTGATCTGTTTGTGTTGTTGTGGTGGAGAAGGCCCCAGTCACACCCAGGCCTGAGAAGCCCAGAGAACGAGGGAGCTGGACCCAGAGCAGGGTGGAGAATTCCTGGATGCTGTCTTTATGACCCAGCGGATGTTTAGAGCACACACTTTAGGTGTGACCAATGATGTCATCTCTTTTGTCTTAGAAGAAAAGAAATGCTTATAACACAATAGCCCCTCTGTATGTTTAAAGACATAATACTTTTGGCTTGACAAGCAAATAAACACGTTTAATGCCTTATTTTGTTCTGTGTACGCATGGGAAATGTCTGGTGCAGACAGTTCACATGAAGGTGTGAAAGAAAATCAGTGGTGCAAAGTCGGTTTCATAGACCTAAGGCAGGATTTGCTCTTTTTCTTTCAGACCAATGTCGCCATCTTGTGGAAAGTCTTATGGGTGCTCACTTTCAAAAGCCTAGTTTGAGCTTCATGTAAAGATGTACTTTTAAAAAGTATTTTAAATTTTAAGCAAGATATTGAAGGAGAAGATAATGTCGTTATGTTGCGCACAGTTTAACTCGAATGTATTGATTTTCTAATCGGCCTATTATTCTAACAATAGTGGCAATAGTTTATTCCCTGACCGGGAATCGAACCCGGGCCGCGGCGGTGAGAGCGCCGAATCCTAACCACTAGACCACCAGGGATTTGACACCAACTTTTGGCATCACACATGGCGGCCTGTGCCCACTGGCCTCTATGACAAACGGTGTCTAGACAGTAATGTGTGGCACATAACAGCCACTAGAGTGCAGTAGAGTCCTGTTCACATTTCACAGCTGCAGTGTTCAACTGCAGAGGCAGTGGGGTGAATGTAATAATAACATTTATGTACATTTTTCTTTTCTCAGATGAATGACATCATGCTGTATACTTACCCTCAGCAAGATGGCAAATACAGACTCAAGAACACACTGTCACTTTCAGGAATGAAGGTACATTATTTCATATGGTTTCTTATGTCAAAGTGATGTTTTTTGTTTTTTTGTTTTTTTAAGTAAATAATACCATGTGTTATCATACAAAAGGTCAGTAAACCAGCCCTGGACAATGTGCAGAACTGCTTAAGGATTGAGGTGTCTGACATAACCATAACACTGTCTGCCAGGTAGCAGCAAATATTTTCATATTTTTTCAAAAGAACCAAAAAAACAGGACTTTAACATTTATTGAAACTTTCCAGCTCCATTGGTGAGAGAGAAGACTGGTTTCATACACTCAGTCGGGCTATAGCCGATCATGCAGCTGGCCTCTGTACATTTGGAGGGCCCTGCAGTGAGGTGAGGAAAACATTTTATTATGAATAAATACATCTATGACGCAAATGAGACGAAAATTTACAGTGTTTGTTTTAAACATTAAAGGCTAGAGAAAAACTATGGATGGCTCTGGGAGAAGCAGCTCCTGTTTTGGTGCCTGTGTCCCATGTAATGATGTGCATGAACTGTACCTCTGACTTCAGCCTTACACTGCGGAGACACCACTGCAACGCCTGTGGCAAGGTCAGACATGCTTGTTCATTTCACCTGTATCTATATTTTTTCCTGTACTGTCAAATTAGACAGATAGACAGACCTTACAAAATGTTCCATATAATTCTGCATTTCCTAGTTTTATATACATGATACAATGATACTTTGTTTTTTCTTCTACAGGTGGTATGCCGTGCTTGTTCCCGTAACAGATACCCTCTCAAGTACCTCAAGGACCGAATGGCCAAAGTGTGTGACCACTGCTACACGGAACTCAGGAAAAGAGGTGAGATTGGTTATAGTAATTGATTGTTGTTTTGTAAATAAAATAAAACTAGTGTGGCCTACTTCATATACTGTATGTGCTGGCATGTGTGTAGGAGGAAGTGTGTCTGGAGCGTGTGGAAACTCAAGCCCTCGCGCTCAGCGTGCCAATCGTCCACTGTCTGCCGTCTTCCAGAGTCTACAGCCTCCCAGTCTGTGGAAGAGCAGGAAGAGCACCATATCTCTCAACCAGGTATCTCTTTGTTTCCCTTCTATTTTCTAATACAGTCAATTATATGCAAGACAGAGCCAACTTTGCGCTGCTGGTAAGTGCTATACAAATAAATGTGCCTTGCAATCTTTTCCATTAAAAAAAAAAAAAAAAAAAAAAAAAAAGCCGGATGTCCTAACCACTAGATCACTGCTCTCTACTTTGTTGTAGAAAGCATTTTATGTTTGCACCTAAAATTGTGGCAATTTCACACACAAATGTTGTCCCAGATCCACAGCAGAAATACACATTTCATTGTATTTATGGTGCATTTATATTAGGAGATTATGAGGACTGTTTTGTGCATTCCATACTAAAACATCTCTTGATCTGTGATTTCAGGTGTCCCTTGGGGCTGAGGGCTCCACTATGAGTGGAAGCTTACAGCGGAGAAAGAAAAGCAAGAGGAAGTGGAAGCGTCTGTGGTTCCTCCTCAAAGACAAGGTGCTCTACACCTTCACAGCCCGTGAGGTGAGGGGGCACAGAGTCTCCCACCAGCCCCAGGCTCACACTCGCTCTCTCCTCCTTCTTCTTAAGTTTTTTTAGAGCACATTTCATCTCCAGGTCTTCATACTTTCCTCTTGGGCAGGGACTCTCTGTGATCTTTCTCCTTACTGTGAAAAGTCCCTGATTGTGGGATGGCTCTTTTTGTATATCATGCAGTATTATTTGACATTTCAATTAGCAGTTATGCTAATACTGGTACTCTGTCTCCCTCAGGATAAAGTGGCTTCAGAAAGTCTGCCTCTGCAGGGCTTCACAGTCAAACTAACAGAGCGACCAGATGGAGAGGAGAGCAGCAATGTGTTCCATCTCTACCACAAGAAGACACTGTACTATACATTTAGGGCGGATGACCAGCACACAGCACGCAGGTCAGCCAAGCCTTTTACCCATATGTGGTATGCTTATTTATTTATATAGTTGATAGAGGCTTACAAAAGACCTTCCCTGACCAGGAACTGAACCCAGGCTGTGGCAGTGAGAGTGCCAAATTCTAACCACTAGACCATCAGGAATGTGTTCACATTGGTGTGGGACCTTCTGTGACAGCTGTTGTTAATAGTAGTTTATGATTCTATTTATCACTAAGGGACAAATGATCCTCCAATTCAGATAAAATCTGTGGTTGTATCTTGTCAAGTCTGTTATGTTAAAAGATACTGTAGGACTGTCATGCCAATGAACTGATTTCTTGTGTTTCAGATGGGTCAATGCGATAGAGGAGGCTACAGTTTTATAGCACCTGCTGTCTGTTCTGCTGCCACAAGAGGGCGCCATGTTTCTTTATGTTGTGTTAAGTATTAAGCAGTATTCAAGCCAATATGGACAGCTGTGAGGAGCCAGTAGCTTTTAGGAGGACGTCAAATCATTTGGGATTCTTCTGTCACTGTACATCACAATGTATGAACAAATATTTCAATATTTAAAAGGACACATGACTCTGAGATAAATTGTAATTTACCATGCAAAAATGTGTTTGTAGCTTTAAAGGGAAATGATTTGCAACCATTTTAAGATGTAAAAAAATATCTACAGTTTTTGAACATTCATATTTTCTAATATACTGCAGATATTTAAACAAAAAAATGCCATTAATAGTGTTGTCTACAGTTAATAAAATGATTACATGATGCAGCAGGGGACTTTTCTGGTGAGGGCCACTGTCAGATATAATGCCTCATATTTACTACTCAGTATTTTCTGAAGTGCCATAATAGTCCTCCTTATTAAATACACTGAGGTTTATAATAAGACATCATATGTGTGCCTGAGATTAAACTAGTCAATTTATTGTTTTGTTATCAAAGTACTGTACTCTGGTTTTGCTGAACAAAGTTTTATTTAGTCCTGTGTAAAGGACCAGTTCGGTATTAGTCCCATTTTACTGATGCTGTAAGTGCAGAATGCAACATTTTCTACTGTTTGCAAATGTTGGTGAATATGAGCTGCTCATGTCTTCAGTCTTTGTCCCTTTAATTGTTCAGAGAGCCAGGAATCTGCAAAGAAAGAACACTCAACACGCTTCACTTAAGGCCATTGTGAACTATTTCACTGTATAATGTTTCTTATGAGCCACTCCTAAATGTTTTAATGGATTGTATCGCTCTAGCATATCATGCACTGTAAATATAAATGTTTATGTATATATGCATAAAATAAACATCTTTCAAAGAGCCTCTGATTTACCTTTATTTTCTTCACAGTTTCATGTCACTCCTGGTTTTACCTTAGCAAATACGTGAAAGTACATTCTATTATTTTTTTTATGCTATTATTTTATTTATTCTTTATTTCAGACGCAACTATTATTCGGTCCATAGTTAAAAAAGAAAAACAGGATGTAAAAATATACAAGGCAACCGAATTAGTCCACAAAGTTCATTAAAGAGTATGGAGTCTTTGTGCCCAGTGCTTTCTCAGAGCAAAGGTGTAACAGCATGAGCTCATCTGAGGGCTATGTTAAATGTCTAAGCAGTGCCTCACATATATTTCCAAGGAATGTTTACAGCTGAAATTATACTATATACTGACTGATCAACACAGTCTCACTCAGAGATTGTCAAAGTGGTGCATCGTCAGTGCCCTTTAGCGTGAAATTCCGACAGACACCACTTGAGGCCCATTTCGCATCCATGTCTGAGCTGTTCATCCTGATACAGTGATTCTCAGCTGTATATCTTATATTATTTATATTGCTGGGCAAAGGTTAAAGTAAATTACCACAGTAACAAAAGGGTAATAAAGGCATTACTGGACTAGAAAAACATCTGTTTGTGATTTAAATTAAGTATGTGAGCACCAAAAGCTAATCAGGAGTCTGAGTTGCTCATATGGTTCCCCAAACTGTTTTACATCTATGCCTGCATTAGAAACATATTTCTTTCAGTGCCTATGAACTGAAGTCATCATTGTCTATACTCAATACTCAGTTGTTAATGATGCATGTCAGCTGGGACACAGACAGAACAGAAAATTGGGGTTGCTCTAATTACACCATCCCATGAGCAGAAATGACCTGATACATTTCTGATGAGAGAGGAGAAGTGAGAAATGCATCAAAATCTGAGGAAGTGACATTTCCTTCAAACACTAAAATACATGCACTGCCAGGTTCCCCCTTGTATTTGGTCAAAATTGTATCTCCAAAATAATAATATTTTAATGTATTTCTTGTGCAATTTTGTGGTTGTTTTAAATGTGCTTTAAAAATAAATTTAACACTGACATTGGCAAAAAAGGAATTCAACAAAAGAGTAGTTCAGACTTCTATTAACTGTGACTTCAAAAGTCAAAATCAGTAGAATGTTTCTAAGACTGAAAACTATGCATTGGGTTAGTTAATGATGCTAAATAAGCAATAAATTAATGTGAGAAAGAATAGCAGCTTGTACAGTAGGCCAGTGGTTGCTGATCCTTTATTATGCTGCGTATAGTAAATCAGTAGCATCACAATTGCTGAATAATAAAGAAAAGCTCATTTTAAGGTCCTATATTATGCAAAATTTTGTCATATGAGCTTCAAGCCATGTTAAAATGTTATTACCTCACCAAAAACATAACTAGAGTTGTCTTGTTTGTGTTATTCTTTATTATTAGTCTGTGTACATCTACAAAGTTCAAAATGCTCTGTTCC
The DNA here is from genome assembly GCA_029959045.1 of Taenioides sp. WSHXM2023. Classification (NCBI taxonomy): domain Eukaryota; kingdom Metazoa; phylum Chordata; class Actinopteri; order Gobiiformes; family Gobiidae; genus Taenioides; species Taenioides sp. WSHXM2023. The sequence goes on from CM057087.1 coordinate 30,057,421, forward strand.
ACCTTGTGATGTCATAAAAAGGTAGTTAATTAACAGCTGCCTTTTACTTTTTGTTCAGTAGCCTAGAAATTGGCAATTCCAGAGCTCAAATTATCCAAATGATTCTAGTGAAGGTGTATGGAGTTTAAAACACACTGTATTACCACATGACATCACAAAGTGGAACAGAGTATAACTGGTTTGAGAGAAGAACTTGGCCTAAATAGGCAGGGTTTGTATTAAACATATGCAAATTAAACAAAACACAGCTCCAAGTATGGTCTTAATGAGGAAATAACATTATAGCAGAGATCAGAAAATAGCATAATATGGAGCCTTTAATATGAGAAAGAATAGCCTGTACAGTAGGCCAGTGGTTGATGATCCATTATCATACTGTGTATGGTACCTTAGTAGCATCACAACTGCTGAATAATAAAGAAAAGCTAATTTAAACTTTGCTGATCTCAAACTGCAACAACTGAGGCTTTTTGGAGTTTTATTGAAATTGATAGGAGCTAAAGAGGGAATGTTTTGTTGGATCTACATCAAAAATAGGAGCCATTTACTGCTGTGTCATGCAGGTGCCATGACATAACAAGTGAGTATTGTCATCAACTCTATTTCAAGACAGTGGAATTCCCTGTGTGTAAACGGAGAATGTAAACTCTGATTTTCCTTGGACTCAGATCCAGCTGAACTTGAATGTTGAGCTGTACAAACACTAGCACTCTGACAGTATCAGTGGAAAGGTCAAAGGGCACCTGAACATATCTCATAGATTATTGCAGGGATTTTACTCTATGATGTCATCTCACAACTTGTAATGGAAAAAATAATAATAATAATAAAGTAGAGCAGTTTTGCTACCTCAAAGTTATAGTTAAAAGTATTCCCACTTAGGTACATATATACTATAAAATAAAATCTATAACACTAACAAGTGTAGCAAGCAAACATCTGTGATAAAAAGTAAAATTAAACATCCAGAGGTAAATTATTAATACAAAATTGTTACACACACACACACACACACACACACACGCGCGCACACACACACACACACACACACAAAGATATACAAAGGAAGATTAGAAGACGGAAAATGAGGATGGAAAGTTGTTGGTAATAAAATGTCTTAAGTAAAATATTAACAAACTTTATTGATGCACAAGGGAAATAATTTGGACATAGTAGCTCACACGTCACAATATGTAATAATAATAATAATAATAAAGTCCAAAATATAAATGGTAATAATAAATTCAAAATAAGTACAAATAAGGCATAATTATATAAATGTACACGTACAAGTAAAAAATATAGAAATATAGTATAGTACAAATATATATTTCAGCTATCTACAAAAGGTCATAAGGAGAAAACTGTACAAAGATGAAATAATGATTGACATGACATAAGTTTATTTAGTAATTATAGTATGGATAAATGCAATATAAATAAGAAAACAAGCATTATGTTATTATATTTACTTTAAATGAAACTAAACTTTTATCAAACCTGGACACATAAAATTACAAAAAAAAAAAAAAAAAAAAAAACCTAGGTTAGACTACTCATTTTACTAAAACACAGTTAAGATCGTTATTTTTAAGGTTTAAAATGGCAATTCAATTATTTTTAAGGTTCTTATAATTTTATTCAATTACTTTTAAGGTTTAAAATGGCTACCTGGCAAAACTCCTCTAATAAACACAGAAATTATTATTGGATAAATACAAATATAAAAAAACACCTTTATTTTGTTAAAATCATGGTTAAAGTAAAGGGGGAAAATGTGTTTCTTACATGCAGATCTTTTGGATAGAATTTTCCCTTGTGTAATGTCATCAATATGTTCAAACTCTCTACTTCCTGTCATTTTAAACATATTTTTCAACTTTTATCCTAAAAGTGCATTATGTAACTTTTATGGTGGAGGGTCCGTCAAATGCCTTTCTCCATGGAAATGTTGTTGCTATGTCTGGAATGTTTCACAGTACGGTATTAAACCTTTCTATCTTCATGGAGACCAAACCAGACCAAGTTACAGGTTAGATTTGTGGAGAAACAACCCCACTCACTGTCAGAATGCCTGTTTTTCTGGGTATTTTTGAGCTGTAAAACCACCTGTAATTGAATAAATGTAAGGAAGAGCTGTTTAATGTCATACTGTGGAACATTCTAGGCAGCACAATGACATATCCATAGAAATAAGCAGCTCATGGACCCTCCACCAGAAAAGTTACACAGCCATCTTTAAGTCAAAATCATAAAAATCTGTCAGACACACTTTAAGTGCGCCATTCATGGTTAGCAGTTTGACATTGGAAAAAGCTGACCAACTGAAAGCAATGACTCAATCTTTATGTCATTGTTTTGTTCTTCTGGACTATTATTAGGCGTTTCATGGATTAGGTCAGATGCTAGTTCTAAATTCACAGAACCATTCTTACAGGTTTTGTGGGTGGGGTTTGGTGACTCATCCTGGTCAGAGAAGAAAAGATTAGAGCTGTGTAATATGTAAATGTTAGAGAGATTTTTATAGCTTTATGTTGTGTGTTCTTCATGTGTGAGGGCACAAACCAAATACACTTTGTTTTAATGTATTAATATAGAGTGACCATAAGCTACCCATACTTACTCATAATCATACATACTCATACTAAGTGGCTGTTTTAGACGCATTTAAGCAGTAAAATCGAGTGCACTAATGAATCGATTTCTGCACGGTCGGCAAACTGTCCTTATAATTCATTGGATAATAATAAAATATTCGCATCCGCATCTCTAAAGCAGGAATTCACTCCATGCTCCACTTCTTGGCATTTCTGCTTCATGGAAAGAAATGCCGGTGCTTGTTTGATCAAATGGGCTGAGCAGGTTTGTTTTGCTAAGTTAACGATGCGGGTTCATGTGACTGAGATCCTCCGAGGTAAATGATGGAAACGCAGGCAGTCCGCGCCCTCCCGTTGCCGTGCGCTCTGGGGAATTCACCTGGCTGACGTCAGGCTCAAGGCTTCTGTGCGCAGCGCCGCCACACTCCAGAGCCGCTGAAAAGACACCGCAGGCAGGACGCACAGACGGACGCACAAGCAGGTCTTCCACTGACAGCGACAAAACACTTCCTCAAACTACCACGAGACAGATCTTCAAGGCTGCGACTGGAGAGCGAGATCGAAACACACAAGAAAAGAAACCTAACTAACCAAGGAACACTTCAACCAAGGCGGAAGAGGTGAGCCGCTCACACTTGCTCCAAAGACGGTGTAACTTTGTAGGAAACTTCAATCAATCAGTTAGATGCAGCATAATAAACGACCATAAACAGATACTGAACGCGTTTCTTTTCAACCTCTTAGTAGTTTTGTTCCTAAATGTGGATATAAGCGACCATAAACCTTGGCTAAACTTGTTCAAGTCAGTTTCGGGTTGTCGCGGAATGTCTCCCGCTCTCGTCGCCCTGTTGTCGCCATCTACGTCCATTAAACATAATTGCAAAGTGCCACGGGAAAATACAGAAGTCTACTCTTTAACTTGTAACTTGTGACCCAACTTCTGTCTTTCCAAGCGCATAGGCTACACATAGGCTACTGCTTCTTGGCGCTGTGAGCATTGGCAAGGTGCACTTGTATCCGTTTTTTATCCATGGGATTTGTGTATTCTACAAAATGAAATCACAGCCGTAAACAACACATCTTTACCTACTGCTCTTAAAGTAATGTAAAATAAAGCAAAATTATAATCTAAACTCCAGTCCAAGATTAAACCACAACTTAATCTGAACAAAACCAAAGAAACTCCAGAAAAAAAGTAAATTGACTAAACTAATACAAATTCAGATATGTATTCCCTTTTAAGAATATTAGTCCTTTGTGTTATCAGAAGCCAACAGCTTATTTACAGATTTGAGAACAACTGCTATAGACTAAATACATTCATGATTTATTGCCATGATAGCTTTATGAAAAGGCCCATATTACGTTATTTTTTGCTGTGTTATAATGTTGTTTCCTTTCCTTCATCTTCATATACATACTCGGAGTTTTGTTTTGTTTCATTCCCACATGTTTAACGCTCAAATCCGCTACCGCTTCATGACATCACAAGGTGGTACAGAGCATTTTGAGCTTTCGAGATGTAGACACACTAATAATAAAGGCTTACTCAAACATGTGTGAATGAAACAAAACACAACTCAAGGTATGTTTTGTTTTTTTGTTTTTTTGAGGAAGTAACAACATTATAACAGGGCGTAAAGCTCAATTAAAGAGCCACTTTTGTGTAATATAGGACCTTTAATCATTTATTGCTGATATAGCTTTATTAATGCATGTTGTTGAGTTTAGGTTTCAGTTTTGTCTTTGGCTGTTATATGATATAAGTTATTGTGTGGGTATATTTATATTATTTTTTCAGCTATTGATTTATCTTATATTAAATCTTAGGAATAGCAAGATTACCTGTGTATTTGGTAATAAACATAAAAAATATACACCATTTGTCATTATGTCTAACATTACACAGCCAATAGCAGCGTGCCTCACCACGGTCCGACTTGAACTAAAGCAGGTTTGGTTTGTTTGTTGTTTGCTCATTCACTATTTTCCATCCAGCTGTGACTGTGTTTGAAAAGATGATGAACTATGCACGTTAGTTGATTTGTGGAGTTTTCCCCTTTGTGAAGTTGTGGAAGTAAAGCCACTAGTTTCCTGTCATGACTCGTGCGTGTGTGTGTGCGTGTGTGTGTGTGTGTGCGTCGCGCTTTTGTTTTGAAATCTTTTACTTACAAATACCTTACATTACCAAACCCTTGTGGCAAGTTGTCTTGAGAGCAGAGGCTGTGGAGCTTTAGGAGGGAAGGTAACACTATCTGCCTGCAGTTAGTGGTTTGTCAATATTGGCTTGTGGCATTGGGAGAAGCCTGGAGGACACTGAATGTACCCTGGTGCTTTCAGTATGTGATGAGGCAGGCTGAAAACCCTAATAATGCAAATACATCTACTCAAGTACTGCTTTTTTTAATTAAAGGTCCCATATTACGCTGTCATCTGATCTATGTTATAATGTTGTTTCCTCATTACAAACATACCTGGAGTTTTTTGTTTCATGCACATGTTTAACACATAGTTCTCAAATAGAAAACACTCTATTCCACCTAGTGATGTCTTGTGGTAATACAAGAGTGTTTTTAAACTCCATACACCTTAATTAGAATAATTTGGATCATTTCAGCCCTCGAACTGCCAATCTCTACTTAACAAAAAGTAAACCTACACACCTACATGTATACACTACATAAAAAAGGCACCTTACTTAAATACACTTTACTATGCACACTGCGAGAAGCTCCTTCATCCAGCACTTTAGGTCAGGCCCATCAGCAGAAGAACAATACTGTAAATGTATTGTGTCATGTGTCATTGTTGTGTATTTGTTTGTTGTTTATGTTGCTTGTTATGTTTGCAACTGCAACATATAGTCTAATACTGTCCAATGAGTGTTATTTTATGTCTGGGACTATGGATGGAAATTAGCATTGTGCTAAATCCGTCATATTTACGTCAAGTTGTGTAATTTTGTGCAAATTGTACGTTCATTAATGTGCACTGTCCCATCCAAATAAAAGAGCAAAAAAAAAGGTAAAAGGTAACTGTTAACTTGAAAACTTCTGCTGTGTGATTGGAAAAAACACTAGGTATGTTTTTGATGAGATCGCAACATAATATCATGGCTAAAATCTCAACATAATGTGCTGCTTGTTTTTTAATAGAGTCACTTGGTCATTACACAACACATTAATCATGGACTTAAAAACTAGTTACAATCAGACCTAATAATACTGCAAAATTAATCCCACTTGAAGGAAGTTTGGCTGTTTGGCAAAGATCATTGTGCTGGTTTATAGGTCGGTCACGATTGGGACAAAGTATGATATATTGCTACAGAGATGTAAACGATTATATTGAAACTACTTTATGCCACTGTCACATAGCAGGATAATCCCAGTTAACACATTTTTAAATAGACAGTATCATTAAAAGGCCAGGGCTGCAAACAGTAAAGTCGATATTGAAATTTCCCCACTGTGGGACGAATAAAGGATTATCTTATCTTATCTTATAATTATCATGACAGGCCAACTGGTTTCTTACAAAACTGGCTTTGACGCTGTGAATTCAGTGGACTTTTTGCAGAACAGTCATCACATGACATGGGGAGAAAAAAAGTGACTTTTTATTTAACTTAAGCGTATGTATGTGTAATGCTGAGAGGGAGTGAGTGAGTTTACCATAAAGTGGGTATCATTATACATTCATGTTATCACAATACTAAAAATACTAAAACTTCATTTTGATATTAAGGAATAGACTCGATACTCAATACCGATTCTGATACCGTGATGATAATAATAAACACTCTGTATTTACATCGTAGAATATAATTTTCAACATTAAATCATTGTTTTCTTTTATATTACCAGACCATGTCTTATATCATCCAGATAGGTTCCATAGTGGTCCATGGGTGTATACTAGTGTTTATATGTATATGTGGCATTATACTTGTTCTGATTACCTCAATATCATTCTAAAGCTACTCAGGAAACGTTCATTTCTGTCATGTGACTTTTTTTAGTATCAATGCTTGCTCAAATGAGTATCTAGTTTCGTTACTCATTTTAGTATTGATTATTATCTGATTTTCAATACTTCTGACAACCCTATTATTCATATTTGAATTATTTTACTACCATTCAGTAAACTGACAGTGTTTTGGCATGGGCTCAAGATGCAAACACTCTTTTTGACCTTGTGCAAGATACCACTGTTATCCCCCTCCACCCCTCGCTGAACCACTGTGCTGTTGAGATGCTGTTTGCCGTCTAAGCCAATCTGAACTGTGAGAATTGTAAATCATGCAGAAATGGACACCTCTCTCCTCCTATAGAGCGGCCACACACACAGTAGGAGCATTCATGCCGGTAAAGCAGGTTTTAGACTTGGCAAAACAACTTCGAGACAAGGAGCAAATGCAACTACTGCTAGGGAAGTTTAGACTGGCAATCATAAGAATTCAGGTTGTCACAAAGAATACAGAACATTTGCTGTTTGTTGACTTAACCTTTACTGACCGAGTTACAGATTTGGCACATTTTGTTAGACATTAACCATGGCTGGTTAAAGAACTGAAAATCTAGAGCAGATCTATAGACTGTGTAACGCCCTATTTCAGTGTTTTTTCTAAATGCTATGGATGAAATATGCTGCCCAATAACACAAGGACAGTGTGCAATAATGGGAACAGAGTTTGAACCGTTGCCAACTATCTGTTTGGTAAATTACTTGCTATGGACAGATATGACGAGAAGAAAAAAAAAAAGAAAACCCTGATGCAGAGTCGGTTTGGTCTAGCCCAGGTTTAGTAATAATTTACATAGCCGCACGCTCTTCTAGTTCAGACTGGGAACACCGTGAAAACCCACTACAAAATGCAACTGAAATCTGTGATCATTTCAGTTTGCAACATTTAAAATATTTTTTTTAATGAATAATTTATTTGAGCAGGTTATTGTGTTAAAATTTCAGTCAAATATACTATTAAATACATAATTTAAAAATGTCTCAGATTCATAATAAGTACATGCATTTTCTGCTAATTAAAAAAAATCTTTACTTGGAGGAACTTGGAAGAAGGAAAGATTATTCAAAATAATTATGATATAGACCTTTTTTACTTTTTTACTTCCTTTCTTTCTTTACTTGTTAATTAAACGTTTTGCTTTGTTGAAACTCTTTGATGGCTATCTTGCATTCTACATCTCCCTTTGACAGTAGCTCAAATCGCTGACAGTTTTCTCTAAGCAAATAATTTGTTCTCCTTTTTACAAACTCCATTTGTATCTTAGTCATATTATATGAGATCATGTAGCCTAGAAAAATATACTTATTTAAAGTTGAACAAGTAATATTTTTGTGTTGTCCCTTGGCAGAATATTACTTGTGGTTTGTTTTGTTTCTTCAGTATCTAAGTCTTCAGTTCCACGTCCTGTACATTTGACCTAGTTTCTTTCATTGCTGTAAGTTAATGTACCTGTGCTGGTTAAACTTAAACAAAGAACAATGCTATTTGCATAAGAGCACCAGGACTGCAAGATCAATTGAAAACAAATCATAATGACAATTTGAATAGACGCAACCGGCAAATCGCATTGCATTTTTGTAAGTACCACGATCAAACAACAACAACAAAAAATACTAACCCTGTAGTTTAGTGTACAAACATGTTCAGAAATACATATGATTTTTTTTTACTGTTTATGATTCTTTTAACTGTTAATCAGTTCAGATTCTGTTATTAGATATAAATCACTAATTTGATCCCAATCGCTATGCTAACTCAATTTTCCCCCAAATTAATGAGCACAAGTGTCATATTTGCTTCACAACACAAACTGATTTAAACTGATTTAAGTAACTTGGAGTTTGCAACTGCTGGAGGTGTTAATTTCTGGGCCAAGTTAGAGATCAGATCTGTGGAGAGGCAAGCTCACATACAAATACATTTATTTCTGAACAATTAAAATACCTGTAATTGAATAAATGTCAGATAGATAAGTTTAATAGAACATTCCTGGCAAAACTATATCTATAGGGAGAAATGTTACCTACTGCACCTTAATTTTAAAACTTTAAAAGTCTGACCATGCATTATGCCATTTCTTTTACAATACTTATCCACACTGTGAGTTTATTTTGTTCAATTTTGTACCCAGACATAAAGAAGAATATAATTTTGAGGCCATTTCTTTTTCTGTTAGGCATAGATGATCCAAGCCAATGTTAAAGTGTAATTGGGCTTAAAATCATGCAGTTTTATGAAAAGTAAATATTATTGAAAAAAACTGAAATGTAGTTATTTTCTACTGCTGTATGTAAGTAGTACATTTTGGGTCTGGCTATACTCCAACGTTTACAGATCCTGTAGTAAGTCATTACCTCATTGAGTTTGTGTGAACCCGGTGTGAGCATGTTCCCATCAGGAAACAGCAGTGAAGACTGTTTTCTGATAATTAGATGTGGTCCTGCCTGTCAGACTTGCCCTGTGTGTTAAGCGCTTCAGCTAAAGGACTCTATATTGTTTGGTACATACCTCACTGTGTATTCTGTGTCACTGACTCGATCATTGAATAACTCCTCACAGATAATGTATCACACTTTATTTGATACACTTCTGATAGTTACTTTCTGATTCAATTATATTAATAAAATATATGAGTAGTACTACACTGCATTCCAAATTGTTATACAAATTATATTTTTATCTGATTTTGCAAAATTGTCAGTATAAATGACAGTCATCATAATTTTCAAGTCATCACCCTTTACAGTACAATTTGAATATTATTGAACAAACCTCCCAGTGATAACAGTATTTTTTTTTTCAAAAATAAAAACTTAAAATGCACTGTTCCAAATTATTACACAACAGAGTTTCAGATCATGTTGTTGTAAAGAACTGAAAATGAAATGGTCATTTGTTTATTTTTCAGTTAGAAGCATTAGATGGAGCATTGTCGTGCATGAAGATGATTTTGCTACGGAAAGCACGGTTCCTCTTTTTGAACCATGGAAGAAAGTGGTCAGTCAGAAACTCCACATACTTTACAGAGGTCATTTTCACACCTTCAGGGACCCTAAAGGGATCAAAAAGCTCTCTCCTCGTGATTCTGGCCCAAAACATGACTCTGCCACCTCCTTGCTGACGCCGCGGCTTTGTTGGGACATGGTGGCCATCCACCAACCATCCACCACTCCATCCATCTGGACCATCCAGGGTTGCACGGCACTCATCAGTGAACAAGACTGTTTGAAAATTAGTCTTCATGTATTTCTGGGCCCACTGGAGCCGTTTCTGCTTGTGAGCATCGTTTAGGGGTGGCCGAATAGAAGGTTTATGCATCACTGCAAAGCCTCTGGAGGATCCTACACCTTGATGTTCGCAGGACTCCAGAGGCAACAGCAGCTTTAAATACCTGTTTGCTGCTTTGTAATGGCATTTTAGTAGCTGCTCTCTTAATTTGATGTATTTGTCTGGCAGAAACCTTCCTCATTGTGCCTTTATCTGTGCGAATCCGTGTGTGCTCTGAATCATCTACAAATCTCTTAATAGTACGATGATCACGCTTAAGTTTTTGTGAAATATCTAAGGTTTTCATACCTTGTCCAAGGTATTAAACTATTGTTGTTGTGCTGGGAAAGTGACAGATAAATTATTAATTAGTAATTAGTAAATTGCATATAAGTCAAGGTAATGCATATGATTGCAGAATGTCCTTATATTGTAGCACATGTCCCTCAAATGCGGAAGACATCTTTCTAAAAGTCTTGTGAAATTCAGAACAAAATGTATACCTGAGATAAATTTGGTGCTTTGATTGTCGATTCTTCAGAAATCTCTGCTGTCTCTCAGGCTTCTGTGGTTTTTTCCCCTTTTTTAACATAACCTGTCATGTTTGTTTTTACCCAAGTGGACCATGCATTTGTCTGATTGTTTAATCCGCCTATCAGTCACACCCTCTGGAATTAGGGAGACAGGATACAGACCAGCCCCACTCGACTTTGTAAAGTTGTGGTTCTGGTTGGACAGGTAACTGGATTTGAATTGTTACATGCCATTTTTTTCAGTTAAAGAAGTCATGATATTGAGACAGAAGTCTGTAATGCCTCAGTTAGCCCGGTAGGTTCTATTGCAAAAGATGATTTAATTCTGCTAAATGAACACATTTTTTGTGAATATGTTTTGCCATTTCTCCAAGAGGCTTCTTCAGTACTGACCTGAAACTGGTGAGTTGACAGAAGTGAATTACTTACATTTGCTGATGAGACAGAAGTTACCTTTTTATTACCTCTGAAGTCTCTCATTCATTTATTAATCATATAAAGAGATAAATAAGTGGCACAAGTCAATGCAACATTTTAATTTCATTGTCATTATTCCTCTGTTGTTAAACAGTATCACTAGGAACTCCCTTAGAACCCCTTTCTGTAAGCTTGTGGTTGGCCAGAATGTGTTGAATTTTGTATAAGGACCTTTGGATGTTTTTGATGAAATCAAAATGTTACAGCATGTGGTGTACGGTATAATACAACTCTACAAAGGCTGATCCATGGCTGGCTTGTGAATTGACATTATTGTCTGTATTTTTGCTGTCTTGCCCTTTCCCTACACCCACCCCTTCCCCAAATGCATGCGCTCATTTTTTCCACTCTCTAGAGAAACAAGGCTGCCTTTTTATGTGTGTGCATGTGGGCATAGAAGAGGGTAAAGACATCCAACTGGATATAGTTTGGATATTCTTGTATGCACGGGGGAGGGCCTCTTGACCTCACTTGTGTATTCATGTGAGGGTTTGTGTCAATCTGCAAGTTAACGTTATATTTACATTCTTTGAGAAATAATCTGAAATAGTGCTGGATATTGTGACTTATTGATATTTTCTGTAAAAAAATGCTAAATTTTCATAAATTCAGAGTGTTCAGTACGAAGTTTAATATAGTTCTATCTCATGTACATTCTGGGTGCTCTTCCTGAACTGGATGCTCCTTCAGCTTTTCATGTGTGAAGTTGATCTGATTTGGAATGTCATCTCAGCCTATAGATTATTTTTGTGTGTAGAAATATACCAATATAATTGTATAGATTAGAAGCAGCCTTGTTCCATATAATGCGCAAGTTTGGCATAATATGCTTTATGCATTATGGTATATGACAGCCTCTTGTGTTTGGATTGAAGGTGCCTAGCCCTGTGGGGAATGATAAACAAACACTGTGCATCTGTTGATCTTTTTGCACAAACATGTCATGTACAGACAATACAGGCCGCTTATCTATTAAGTGACTGTGGAGCACAATACTTAAATTGTTGCTCATCTTTAATTTTATTGCCATCTTAATGTTAGTTTGAAACTTGGATTTTCCAACACATTTAATGAAAGGTACCTGTTTGGGTTAAGGACAAACCTTTGAAACATTTGATTCGTGGCTTGCCATGGGAACTAGATGGTCAATGATCTAGGGAGGGACTGACCCAGTGAAGATGATACTGGTCTTGGTCTTTACACCCGTACATTTGGTCTAACTGCCTTAGATCACGGAAAAGTATTTTGACAGCTAGAGGGGTGCAGCAGTTTATCAGTTGACTTGAAACATGAAATGATAAGTGCTCTGAGGCTAGTAGTGGACATAATCATTGGATCAAACCTTCTGTAATTTCATTTCATATTGTGGGTTCTTAAATGTGCAGTATGTGTGCAGTATTGTAATGGTATCAGCATATTGTCTACATTGAAAATTCATCAGACATTGTATTGTGAGTCTATATTATATAACACTGTGAAAATAACGTGATTTAAACCCCTAAAACCGATACAAATTACAAACATGTATATAATGCATATGCTATAATGTCTGCATCTTGATCGGGTTCAGAAAATGCACACTGACACGGAATGTGAAACCTGTTGTTACACTAAATGAGTTGAAATATTGCCAAGATTAGGTTTAGAGATTAACTCTCTCAGTAAGTGCTGCTTAGAAATTCTTTTGGGAATTCTGTGAGATTTAGAGATTATATGGACTTTAAAATAACTTGAATAACATGGACATGAGTCAGTTATACAACACATATTTAAATTATGCGTAATATTTATCATTAACACAGACTTTGAAACTTGCTTTATACAGGAGCTAAATGCTTTATGTATTTATGTTTCAATTTCTCAGTCTCATCATATCAAACAAGATGTGCAACCCTTTAAACATTTTAAATAAATGGGGAAAATGTTAATTTCAGTGTTAATGAAATGACATCAACTATTGGCACACAAGTTGTCATGAGTCTGCTACAAATCTGAATTATTCTCCCTGGATGCCAGGGTGTGTTTTCTTAGTAAATTACTGTAATAGGAAATATTCTCAGTAACAGTTATTAATACTGTTTTCAGAAGGTTGCCACCATCTTCCTCAGTTTCCCTATTTGTGGGTGGTTTCCAGTGTTGAGTGGTGTACTTCCTCATTGATAAGAAATTGTCTGACGCGTCTTCCTTTTTGCTTTACTTAAATAATTTCTGTCTCTGTCTTTTTCAGGAGGCTTGGGTGAGGAGTCGCCATGGCACCCTTCCTGCGAATAGGCTTCAACAATTATGAAATGGGTGCTCTGCCCCCTGTCCCAGACCCTCCCATTTGTGCCATCAAGATGAAGGAGTCTATCAAAACGGGTATGGGCAAAAGCAAATACACACAGAATGCACTGTGTCTGCCTTAACCAGGATCCACAAACATGATTCCAAGGCCTGTCACGCTAACACATTTTGAAATGCAATATATTGTTGAACTAAATATAGATGATAAACGATATTATTGAAACCAAACCATAAAGCTGAATTATCCCCCAAAATGTATTTTAAATGTACAATATTGCAACAGAATGAAACCGTTAATTAGTGTCTATAATGAGTCACAGAAGTAAATTGTATACAAAGTAAAACTACTATAAAATGATAAGTCAATATAGTATTTATCGTGACAGGCCTAATGGTTTCCACCTTCAGCAATATTTTGTAATATAGCACGACAACAGCATTTTGATTGTTGTTTTTATATTTCCAGAGCGAGGGAAGACTTTAGTCCAGAGAAAGCCCACAATGTATCCCGAATGGAAATCTACATTTGATGCTCACATTTACGAAGGCCGAGTCCTTGAAGTGGTCCTGATGAAAAGTCAGGAGGAGGCTCTGGCCAAAGTTACAGTGGGTGTTGGTGTACTGGCTGAGCGCTGTAAGAAATCTCAAACGAATGGACGCACAGAGTTCTGGGTCGACTTGCAACCTTCAGGACGAGTTCAGATTGCAGTGCAGTACTTCCTGGAGGATGGGGATCCAGGTAAAAAAAACAAATAACTACTATTACATTACAGTAAACAGTACAAAATTCGTATTACCTATTTTTTTATTATAGTTTTGTCTGATACTTGTCTCTGTCACATAAGCACTTGTCTTTGCATGTACTGTACTATATTTATTATATAAAAAAAACAATTCAGTGTCCAATATCACTTGCAAAAACATATAAAATAAAATATAAAACTTATTCCCTGACCGGGAATCGAACCCGGGCCGCGGCGGTGAGAGCGCCGAATCCTAACCACTAGACCACCAGGGAATGTGAACATGGGTGTAACAAGACACCCTAATTGAGAAAGTTTTATGGAGCCCCCTCTGCTGGCAGCATCTAGTCTTTGTTTTACACCACCCCTAATTTATTTTTGGCCTTTACCATTTTAAATATGAAAATTTCAGTTTTAAGTTACTGATATAGTTGAAAATTTAATTGGAAATCTGTAAAGAAACGACACACATTTTCAGTGGTGGAAGAAGTTCTCAATTTTGTTGAAGTAAAAGTATCACATGAAAAAATCAATCAAACCATCAATCAAACTTTATTTATAAAGCGCTTTTCATACCGAAAATGTAACACAAAGTGTTTTACAGTGATTAAAAACAATCCTATATTTCCTTCCACCCATGCACCCACCCAACCCCCACAGCTGCCTATTCGAGACAACCAAGCAACCCAGACAGTCACACGCACAGTCTAACCCACATGCACACACTCTGGCGCACACACACATGCTAACATGTTAAAATACATAAGACTACATATAGTAAAATATGACGCTGAATACAGGAGAACCAAATGAGAAAGCACGATCAGAGGAGCCGTCTATACCAGGAGCAGAGAGCCGTCCGCCGCCATCAGGAATCACCAAAAAGTCCCAGTTGTACGATCAAAGTTTAAAGTTTAAAAATATACTTAAGTAAAAGTTTAAAGTATCCACTTTAAAATGTACTTAAGTAAAGTATAGATACCTAAAATGTTTACTTAAGTACAGTACTTTACTACTTTTACTTCATTACATTCAACCACTGCACATTTTACATAAATAACTGAGGCATTTCACAAACATCTCAAATACGAAACGTACTACTGGCCTTACTGAAGCACTGTCAGTCTCAGTTACAATGGAAAACTTTTTTTTTTTAAATCAACTTCCACTTCCTTCTGTTAAATGTCTCCTTCAGGCTTCTGTCCTTGTCAGCTGCCCACTCCCTCCTAATCTCTTGGCACAACCTCCTATTGTTTACCTTACGCCTTCTCGTCTTCTTCAAGTGATCTTTGGTCTCGCTGCCATTATAAAAGGTTACTCAAGTGTGTAGGTTTTCCTTTCAACAGTAGTGCCACTATATATTTTTTAAAATGGCCATGCACTTTTTGACTGCTCATTGGTTTGACACACTACTATAATGTAAACAATATATACACTACCAGTCAAAAGTTTGAACACACATTTTCATTTATTGTTCTTCTTTAGTTCCATGATTTACATTGACATTAAGAAGACATTAAAACTATGAATGAACACATATGGAAAGTAGCAAAAAATAAACTCAAAATAACTCAACTTGTTTAGATTTTAAACAATTATAAAATGACGTGGCATTTCTTGACCCTGACAAAGCACATCTGTGAAGTGAAAACCATTTCATGTGAATTCATCAAGAAGCTCACTGAGAGAAGGCCAAGGGTTTGCAGCGCTGTCAACAGAGCAATAAGGGTGGCTACTAAAACATAAAATATAACAAATACTTTTTCTTTGCCAAATAATCCCATATATCTTGCATCATATATTTGATGTCTTCTCTATGTAAATAAAATGCTGAAAGGAGTAAAAAAAAAAAAAAAAAAAACACTGAATGAGATGGATTGTCTTAGCATTGCACTGGCATGGCTATTACTTATAATGGCATTCATCTTACAAGTTCCCCTTGCTGAAACATTCTGAAAAGGATGATATATAGAATTATTTTATGTTTCCTCAGTCCCTAACAGGCCTTCGATGAAAGTCAATACTGAGGAAGGAGCTATGACCCTCAACAGAAGGAGAGGAGCCTTTAAACAGCCCAAAGTCCACGACATCAAGAGCCATGAGTTCACTGCCACTTTCTTCAATCAGCCCACGTTCTGCTCTGTGTGCAGGGAATTCCTCTGGTGAGGTCACTACACAAATACTATGCAAGTTTACCTCGTGTCTGATGCTTTGGGGTCACATGATTTCACTTTTCTTAAACATGGCTGCTCGTACTGATCAGTCAGTCAATTATGTTTTCTGTTTCTGTATAATGGCTTATAGCTTTTTCATCATCCTTCTAAGAAATGTATAATAGAAGTGTGGAATATACTCAATAACAGCATTTCTTTGCTCTTACAAAATAGTACTAAAATGTATTGAACAACAAAAAATACATATTTGATATTCTGTTTTTATTTATTTATTTTACCCCTTTTATTAATCAACACCAAGTGAAGTTACACTGAGTAAGTGCCAAACACAGAGGACAGTACAAACATACAAACCAGGGTTACACAAACAATGAAAAAATAACATTATTGACAGCAGGTATGGTGTTTAAAGAGAGGTTGACATAAGGGAAACAAACATTTGATGAGAAAGGTTAGGCCCTGGCCTGGGGAGCAGTTATGTGGGTATATAATCTGATATTCTGTTTTAAGATGTTAAATGTGATAATAAAAACTGTGAATTGGCCAATATTATAATTTTAACTGCATGTTAATGGTATTCCCTCTTGTTCATGTAGGGGGCTCAACAAACAAGGTTACAAATGCAGACGTAAGTCCCTTTTTAAATGTTTCTATTAACATGTAGTTTTAAAATGCAAAATTGCCATATTATTTGTTATATTTCCAACCCAGAATGCAATGCAGCAATTCACAAAAAATGCACCGGATTGGTGATTGCGAGGTGCACTGGAACAGCAGCAAACAGTCGGGACACAATGGTGAGGCTAAACCTAAACCTAAATGCACAGTTCTGATTAAATTCTTATTACACAGTTAATTGTCATATATTATATGTATTAATATTATGATATATATATCATTATTTCACTAGACAATAACTTGAACATTTTTTGTGCAGTTCCAAAAAGAGCGTTTTAAGATCGATATGCCACATCGCTTCAGGTACTACAACTACAGAAGCCCCACCTTCTGTGACCACTGCGGCAGCCTGCTCTGGGGACTGTACAGACAAGGCCTTAAATGTGAAGGTGATTGTGCTTTGAAATACTGTTATAATCTATACTGTTATAATCTATACATCTAATCATCTCAGGCAAGTTGTTGCAAGCTTTAACCTTGTAAATTCTGACCTATTCGCTCCTTTTTGCTTTGTGTGTTTGCAGAATGTTCCATGAATGTTCATAGTTACTGTACGAAGAAAGTCGGCAATCTCTGCGGCGTCAATCAGAAATTACTAGCGGAGGCTCTCTCGCACATCAATTCGGTTGGCACTTTTAAACATTTTTATTGTTTGAATTAAAATTAAAGGACTGCTTGAGCTAAACGTTGGCAATTGTTGACAGAAAAAAGATGCATCTGTTAAAAAGCCAGATCCGAATGTGCCTGACACTGGAATTTACCAAGGTATCCAGGATGTGACTCCAGAACCTAGTGGTAAGTGGCAGTCGCAATGTTGAATACTAATCCTGTCACAATAATTACTGTATTGACTTATTGTTCCACACATGATATTGTCCCGTATATTTTGGGGCTCAATATTTATCACGTGTGCTAGTGAGGATTACAATTACAGTACATTCAAGTGGAGCAGTTAAAGGTCAAATGAGTAACTTCTCCAGCTCATGTTTTGTTTTTTGTTTTTTTTTTAACAGTATTGTACATTTAGAATATTTTGGGGGGGATAATTCTGCTTTAGCTTTATTGTGTCAGTGGCATAATTAGTTTCGATTGATTTATCGTCTATATTTTCTTCAGCAATATATCGTACTTTAAATTGTGTTATTGTTGCAGGCCTACAGAAGTTTTTTTGAATAACCTGTGTGAGGGGTTATGTACAATTATATACTTAATTTGTGCACATTTCTTTGTACAGACAATGGCAAGGCCCCGGGACCAAGTCCCACTCCATCACCACCCCCTCGGGTACGTCTCACTCTGAACCAGCTGCAGTTTCACAAAATGCTCGGAAAAGGCAGCTTTGGAAAGGTAAGTTCATACTCATCATAGACAATAAACGATAATATTGAAACCAAACCATAAAGCAGAATTATCCTCCACAAAGTATTTTTAAGGTACAATATTCTTAGACAACATGAACTGCAACACTTACATAGTTAGTTTATCTATGAGTCATAGAAGTTCATAATTAAACCTTCTACAGCTCAAATCTCAGCGTAGTACAGAAAAATATAAAAATTTCCCATTAGTGCAAGGAAAAATTACCCTTGATAAATATTGTCCCCCAAAAGTCTTGGTCCATCTGTCATGTATTGAATGATAAATTGATATAGTATTTATCGTAACACGCCTAGTCATCTTGTAAAATATTGTTTGAATGTAGTGATTATAACTGCAGATTTGATGCTTCAGGTGTTGCTGGCTGAGCTGAAGGGCAAAGGGCAGTACTTTGCAGTGAAGGCCCTAAAGAAAGACGTGGTACTGATGGATGATGATGTGGAGTGTACAATGGTGGAGAAGAGAGTGCTAGCCTTGGCCTGGGAGAACCCTTTCCTCACTCACCTGTACTCCACCTTCCAGTCCAAAGTAAGCATGAAGTACTTCAGTAATTAAATACATATAGTTAATTTGTACCTGTAAATCCCCCTCTACAATTTCAGTGATATTTCAAAGTTAACGAGCTATGGGTGCCACTGAGTATGTGAAATGTGTATTAGAACTTGTAAAAAGCAATATATTTTAGGAATCCAGCCTTTTCATTTCCGATACAGATTTCAATTTTATAGCTATAGATGCCAGTATCAATGCAGCCCTAAATTTTTACTATTTGAAATAACATTGGTTCATTAGGTTTACATTGCTCACCTTTCTTGTTTTGTATAAATGGAGCTGGAGCTTTACTAAAAATGCAGAGTCAAACAAAGTCAAACAATTCCATAAAGTAAAAAAGGGACATTGTATTTCCACTGTTTGTTTAAAAACCTTGATAATGAAGGTGATCATAAATTTTCCATGCTGTTGAGTTTTGTTTGGACAGATGCCAATAAACCCCATTATATGTCTATCCAAGCCTTTGGAAAGCATAATATTATAACGTTATAAAGATATTTGTGACAGAGCTGACAGCAATGTGTTGTAGGAACACCTGTTCTTTGTAATGGAGTACCTAAACGGAGGAGATCTCATGTTTCACATCCAAGATAAAGGCCGCTTTGATCTGAACAGAGCCACGTAAGTCCTTTTTCTGTCAAAATCACATTGATTGCAATGATTAACTTGTAATTAATAAATGTTTATCTTCAGATTTTATGCTGCTGAGATCATAGTGGGACTGCAGTTCCTCCACTCCAAAGGAATTATCTACAGGTAATAAAATTTCTTCTGCCTATCCAAACATCAGCACTTAAAATAGAATTGATCCGAGTAAATTATATACCCAACAGGGATCTGAAGCTGGACAATGTCATGCTGGACAAAGATGGACATATAAAAATTGCAGACTTCGGTATGTGTCGAGAAAATGTATTTGGCGAGACCAGAGCAACAACATTTTGTGGAACACCAGACTACATTGCACCAGAGGTATGCTTAAAATAAGTAGGACATTTTATTGTAATTCCTTATTGCTAATATAGCTGTTTATTATCAGATCCTGCTAGGACAAAAGTATACTTTCTCTGTGGATTGGTGGTCATTTGGTGTCCTGGTGTATGAAATGCTGATTGGTCAGTCACCTTTCCAAGGCGATGACGAGGATGAACTGTTTGAGTCCATTCGGACTGACACTCCACACTATCCCCGCTGGATCACAAAGGAGTCCAAAAACCTTCTTGAACTGGTAATTTATCAATATTTTATATTCACACATGATGCCATGCATTCGCTTATCAGCACAAGTGCCACCAAATACAGTGTGATGCCCATATAACCCTCATTTAATTTCAGATGGTCATGTAATATTAGTCTGATTTCACATTAGCCAAAATAAATACATGGAAATACAATACATGTTATAAGCAGACAAACAAATACAGTGACTTTATTTATGATATATTCTAATATATGAACAAGGATTGTCAGACATGTTGAATACTATACTATAAATTAATATCGACACTAGATACTCATTTGAGCAATATTGATAGTGCAAAAAAATCACATTATCAGGACAAAATTTGAGCTTTCCAGTTTTAATGTCATTTTGAGCTTCCTCAGTAGTATAAGATCTCATGGATCTCAAAAAGAAAGGACTGTTATTTTGTGTTTGAAATTCTATTCTATTACTAAAAAGGAGCATGCTTTATCTTCATCATTGTGGTATCGGTATTGAAATCGGTATTGAGTATTGAGTTAGAAATGTCAGTATCAAAACAACGCTAATTTGAACATGTCTCTTTACCAGTTGTTTGAACGAGATCCCACTCGGCGGTTAGGTGTGGTGGGGGACATTCGTACACATCCATTCTTCAAAACTATCAACTGGACAGCACTAGAGAAACGACAAGTTGACCCACCGTTCAAGCCCAAAGTGGTACGTTCCTGTGGTCTAGATACTAATGCTATGTTGCTATGTTGCTATGTTTCCATGTACTTGCTGCCAAACTGAATTTCCTTGAGGATCAATAATGTATCTATATATCTGTATGCACTTTCACAGTAGACAGTATACATAACATATAAAGTCTAACTGTGATTTTTGACTTTCTCTGGCAACAGAAGTCCCCCAGTGACTGCAGCAACTTTGACCGAGAGTTCCTGAGCGAGAAGCCACGCCTCTCCCATGCAGACAAGAACCTCATTGAGTCCATGGACCAGGCTGCCTTTGCCGGATTTTCCTTTGTCAACCCCAAACTAGAGCAAATGATAAACAAATAACACACAGAAACTGGATCACATTTTGGTGTTACGCCAGGATGCAGGATCCCACAGGATGTCAGGTTGTCCAGGCTGAATACGTATTTCAGTGTAATATATGTGTAAAGTTGATCACAATCTTAAGTAACACGTGTTGGATGAGTTGCCAGGTACTTGAACTGACAGTGCTTAAAGGTGCACTGTGTAACTTTTCTGGTAGAGGGTCCACCACTTCGACTCCATGTTGATCTATGGTACTGTAATGTAACTGTTTCTATGGAGACAAGCAGGCCACATCACCAGGCCAAGTTTAAGGTCAGATCTGTGGAGAAGTGGACCTGCTCTCAATAAAGATGTATTTGTTGAATGCCATACTGTGGAACATCTCAGGCAAAGCAATAACATCACCATGGAGAAAAGCAGATGACGGAGCCTTCACCAGAAAAGTTACACAGTGCACCTTTAAGCAAAAATATGAATCATGCCATGTAAATTTGCCGGACCAAGGAATCCCAGTTTTGAAGTGAGTGGTACAACTCTTTGACAAAGGCCTCATGTGGGAACAGTTTTATTTTTTATTTATATTTCTGATCTTAAAGGACAAAACAAACCAATACTCTATATCCATGTGAAGTAATTATACTTATGTAGGCTTTATGTGTAAAAGGTAAGGGAAGCTATCCAAACCCCAGTGTTACTATATTAAATGCTGGATATGAATATTTGCTATTTTATGCGTGGCCAAAATAGTTATTTAATAATTATATCATGAGACTAGAAGGTGAATCTGTATCAAATTCTATTATATGACAAGAGAAGGGTAGTTCTTTATTATGTGTTTACTAGTACAAGATTTAGGTTTAGGAAAACGGTGACCTTCCATGATTTTTACTTTCTTCTGTTTTATTTTATTTTATTTTTTCTTTTGACCTTAGGCCTACTCCTATTTATTTTGTAGAGATTGTGTGAAATAACACAAAAAGAAGGCTAATTGTCTGTTGCCAATTATTGGGAATTTTATTGTCCACAGATTTTGTGTAATATGAGGAACAATTATCTTAAGTAATACTTACAAATTTAAATCATTTTCTTGAATCTAGACATTTTAACAGCAATTATGCTGTACACTCCTGTTTTTTATTACCTTTTACATATTATGAATAAATGGAAGGTTTAAAAGCTGTTGTTTGCGTTTGTGCTTGTTGGTTGTTTGGGTTAATATTTAAGTTGTGTATTTATTTATTTTATTTTAAAACTGAAACATGATTGTATGAGGTGGAAAAGAGCCATGATCTACTGCCATCTAGTGCGCAGGTTCTACATGACACCTGCAGAATAAGAGGTTGACCTGCCGCGTCCTCTGTCCCACTGGGTGAGCCAAAACTGCTCGACGATACTGCGCAAAATGACACATTTTCGAAGATATGCCCAAAACGCCACATTTTTTTGAGGATATAACATTTAGATAGCTTGTTGACACCGTTTAACTTTACACAAACACAAAAGTCACAGAGTGGTCCTGTTTCCAGTGTTACACCCTCCATTTCTATTTTTATTCTGTGCGAAAATATAATATATATATATATATATATATATATATATATATATATATATATATATATATATATATATATATATATATATATATATATATATATATATATATATATATATATATATATATAATATGCGCGGTAGACTCAAAATTGTTTTGATGACTATGGGGCAACACAAATATAATACAGAGACACACAGTACAGACTTCATACTCCAGCTTTGTCGGGGATGAAATCGCACTTTGAAACTTTGCTCAACCCAGACACTGTCAATATTCTTTTCTTGAGAGGCTGGATGTTTTTTCTTTCTTTCTTTCTTTTTTATTGTGTGCGAACATGGAAGTCAGGCGATGCAGCCCGGCTCAAAGGCATAGGCGGCAGAACATGCGCAGTTGCCACTTGTGCCATATTGGAACGAGGTCGTAAAGTGCGTCAAGTTGGTGACACTCAACAAAAGCTACAACGGAAATAGCAGGATTTATCTTTACACATAAAGCAATGGCGTATATGAATCTGGCCCATTAACTCAGTGAGATGGATAACAACAATAAGATTCAGTAACACTTTTTCTTATTACTGTGTAGGTTTAAAGACTTGGTCTACTTTTTTATGATAATGGTCACATGGACAATTTTAAATAGCATATTATTACGCTGCGTATCATCTTCAGAGAATAAATTTAAAGCCATAATTTAGTTTGGTTCGGCGTCCATTCACTTTGGAGTGTTTTATTATGAAGGGTTAAACCGGGGCTGACGCCGGCTGTATTCGCCAACCTCGTATTGCTGTGGTGTGCGAGCAGGCGGGGAGTACGGGCATCTAAAATCGACTTAGAAAAACTACTTAAGGGTAAGTAGCAATATTGGCGACTAAATATTCACTTACCTTGTGTTGTGGCATACTATTTGCAAGTGATGTTTTGTTCTGTGGGTCCGCGCTCGCCTTTTTTCCCGTCTCTCAAGAAGATGAGTCGGTGTCGAGTGTAGCGCCTGTGCTGCTGCTGCTGCTGCTGCTGCTCGAAGCCTGCTCCTGGCCAAGTCGTGACGTTCAGTAACTTGACTAGGACAGAGGTGAATTTACCATGTGTCCACCTCCACACTTATTCAGCAGTACCGCAATATTGGCTGTGAAAACAACATCCAGATTGTCGCGTTTCATTGAATTTGCACGCCCAAGCCTCAGTGTGAAAGTTAGAGGCGCGGGGAAGCCATTGCGTTATGACTGTCGCGAAATCTGTCGTCTGATAATAGCAGTGTATCGCAGTTCATGCTTGCTGTGTTGTGTATATACTGTGACACTCACTTGTCTGAATAATTGTACCTGGCTTTTGTGTGAGGGTTTGTGTGAGATGTGAGGAAGTTTTTAGGCTATTATTATTTAGCCCATTAATCCATTAGTATACCTAAAGCAAAATCAGCGCATAAATTGCATATGAAATGACACTTGGCATCTTAATGTGAGGTAAGTGTTTACATTTTTGCATCGCGTAGACACACGTGCCCCATTCTTTCCTGGAACTTGCCTAATTTGTGTTGTGCAACGCTGTACACGCAGGCTGCAAGATCAAAACTTATAGGTAGGCCTGGCTGGTTTTTGAATACAACTCATCTTCTATAATGTGCAGTGTGTTTATGTGTTATCCTGCGTGTTTAGGCCCATGTGGCTTAGGTTTGTTGATGTTAAATGTGTAGCTGTAGCCTGCTGGCATTCTCTTGGTATGCTTCATCAATAACAGCAGTAACACATAGAGATTCTGGGTTATAAGCAGTGTTGGAAAGTAACTGAATACTAATTTTGAGTGCCTGTATTCTGGTACAGTTACTTTTTCATTTTTGAAAGCAAAGAAATACACGGCAGTACTTGATCACACAAACTGCAAAATATTATTGAGAAAAAAAGAAACACAGCTCTTGTGGTGAGTGCACGTGTGATTTACTTTCTCCAATTAGTCATAAATAAACTTAAACAAAGGTCAAACATACATAAAGCTGTTTGCATCTTTACACTATAGTTTAAATGCAACTTGATGTAAAAGTATTCAGAATACAGTACTCTTGGCCCATGTAAAAGACTACATCACAAAATACATTTCAATTCAGGTATTCAGTAACTAAACACATTTTCAAAGTATTCTTCCCATCACTGCTTACAGGCCGATGGCTGCTATTTGTATGTTAAGTGCTGAGAAAATCACAGAATGGAAAACTTTCACATTAATGTTCCCTCGGCATGTCTGAGTTGTCCATAGACTATACACTCTCTGGGGAAGTTGCATGTTTTCCTGTTTGGGGTGCTCAAAGGTAACTGCTCTTGCACGATTTCTCAAAATTCAACAGGGTGACCTGTTAAAACTATGCATTATTGAGCATAAAAGGCTAAATAATTAGCCTACACAAGTTAATGGGTTGCTTGATTTTTTTATTTTTTTTTTTATCAAAAAACTTTTAGTGCAAACAAAAATGAAGATTGTTAAGTGAACCCTCAGACTTTGCAGATCATTATTACTTAAATTTTTACGTTATATTAGTTTGGATTTTTTGAAAGTTTTAACACTGTAACTTTATATACCTTCTTATTCATAATATTGATGTAATGTGCATTAGTAAAACCTTGCTTTAAAAATATTCCCTTTATCAGCCACATCAGTTGCTCTCTTTTGCACTTCAATGTCTGTGGTGTGCCCCAGGGTCACAGTAAGGCCTCTTGGACTGTGTAGAAGCACTGGTGGGTGGAGCTAGAGTGACAGGAGGAGTCTGGGATGGGGTGGTGGGTCAAAGGTAGCGTTCATCCTGGGTGTCGCAGAGGTCACCGTGGCAACGTGGCGGTCTGGAGGGGGTGCACTCTGACTGTGCCCCTGGATTTAATAGAGACGTCACATGTGACAATGATAAGCTTGACAGGCATTCTGAATGGACTTAAAGTTCTCCTCCACCATGACACCCTGCCATCCCCTTTGCTCTTTCACGCATTAAACAGTTTCATCATCAGTTTCAATAGAGTTGTCATGATAGCTTGATACTCAATACCAACTTCTATACCATGCTAATTGTGAACACTAAAGAGAAAGTAACAATAAAATATTTCTTTATTACCATGTAGTCTTATACAAGTTCTGTTATAGATGGGTTTTTCTCAGTATCGACTTCTTTAAATATAATATAGTTTCTATACTACTGCTTCCTAAATTAAAACTGTGTCTCAGAATGTAACCAAAATATCCAACAATATAAACAAAACATGTGATGCAGGCCCCCCCACCCGCCATCCCCGTCGCAAGCTGGGCAAACAAAAATCGCACAGAAATTCTGCCTACTTCATTCTATCTATGAGGATGCCTGTGCCAGCTTCGCTTTTTAATGGCTGGAGATGTTCTTTATTTACTCGTAATATATTGATTAACAATTATGTAAAACTATAAGAAGCAGCATCTTTTCTTGAAGACTCTGCCATTTCCATTTAACTGACTGCCTTTATTTCCCTGCAGTCCTTGAAGTTGTTCAGCCTTGAGGGAGCACCAGCATGAGTCAGGATTCAGTGGAATCAGGTAAGAGCAGACAGACAGCTGGTAATGGTGAAAATAACTGTTTTGTAAATATGTTTTTGATACATGTTTGTGTGTGTTTAGAGGGAGACTCTGCTCAAGATGTGCCAGATTTTAACTGGGATGATTACCTTGAGGAGACGGGGGCTTTGTCCGTACCACATCATGCTTTCAAACATGTAAGTGCTGTTCAAGTCTTTTCACTCACTGCTTGTATTGTATAAATACGGACAATGCAGTAACTTTAGTCTAATTATTAGCCAAACAGGAAGTAAAAGGTTCCTCAAATTTGTACTTATCAGTTGTACAGCACAGAAACCTCTGCTACTACTTTCAAACTGATGTTACCCCCAAAGTAATAGTTCCACTATCCTACTACCATCACTTTCAACACTGTTTTGGTGGGTAAGAAGAGGTAATACCAAAAATTATTAGCATTAGACTGCGCATGGAAGCATCTACAAAATGTTCTCAAATAAGAGGTGTGAAAACACCCATCATGGCCCTGAATGGTTATGCTAACTACACCCCCACTCCCACTCCATATTGAATAGACCCACCTAACTAACAGAAACTGTAAACAAATAGGTGTGGTAGTCTCAGAGTAATTTCATTGTAGTTAGCTCCTCCCTTCAAGCAGATATAAAGCAGTGTCCAACAGCGTCTGACCAGAACTGAAGAAGCAGCTTCGATGAGCTGCGAAACGTATTCTTCCAAATAAACTTTGTCCAGTTGACAAATTGAATTTCTCCTTTTGCCATGGATTCTACCTGGATGACTGAGGGATTGTACACACGTTCTCAAATAAAATTATGTTTCAGACAGTTTTCTTGTTATATTATTATTTAATTGTGTGTCTTAGGTGGACCAGGACATGCAGACAGGACTTGCCCCTGGTATGAAGCTAGAGGTATGTCTGCGCAGTGAGCCTGACCAGCCTTACTGGGTGGCAAACATCATCACCACCTGTGGGCAACTACTACTGCTCCGATATGAGGGTTACCAAGATGACAGGCGGGCTGACTTCTGGTGTGACATCATGACTGCTGACCTGCACCCACTAGGATGGAGCCGACAGCACGGCAAGACCATGAGGGCACCCGAGGGTGAGTTTTGGATCAAGACACCTGGCAGCCTTGTGGGTCACTTGCTTCTACTTTCTGTTTGAATGCAGGAGGGGCTGCAACTTGGTGTAAACTCTGTCAGCACCGTCTGATTACAACCTTGTATTTAAAGTGAATGTCTCTCAAATCAACCCTGAAAGATAAGACCTGGTCCCAGACTTGGTCTTTCTTTAGTATAACAAAAAGTGTGTAGTAATAAAGCTTTCCAAAGAAGACAATGTCAAATGTAATACTTATTACCTCTATTTCTTGCATCATTGAATGCAAAAATTAAGGCTAGATTCATATATTTAGAGAGCTGTGCTGTTACAGAGATCGTTTTCTCCACTTGCAGCTGTTTGTGAGAAGCACCAAGACTGGAAGCTTTTGCTGGAAAAGGCTCTGGCGGAAGAGTGTGGTGCACCTGCCAACCTTCTCGAATTGGTACGGCTTTGACATTTTCACTCTGTGTTTAAGATGTGCTTTCAGTTGTCCTTCAGTCCTGTGTCAATAGTGCTAAAGTAGTGCTAGTCTTGCTAAACAGTTTCTTTTCAAATGTAGGAGAAAATGTAGTCTAACCTGTAAGAAACTGTTTCATTTTGATTTATTTGTTCAGCTGTGTGCAGTTAAATATGTGATTGCATAGGTGAAAGCATGCCTTTTCTAATGTTTAGATAAAATGAAACCATAGATAAATGATCTGTTAATTTCTTCAATGATTAAGTCTTGTTTTTTGCACTTGCTTATACTGCTCATCGGTGTCCAATTCAAATTCCGTACCATCAGACTCCTGTATTCTGCGGTATTATCCGTGTGTTCACTTTTAATTGCTGCGGTTTCCTCTGTGCCCAGCCCCTACGCGGGAAAGACCCAATGGAGCTGCTGTGTGCGGGCTGTTATGTGGAGCTCCAGGACAGTGTAGAGCTGGGCCAGGCCTGGGCAGCAGAGGTGGAGGAGAATGTCGGTGGAAGACTCAAACTGCGTCTGGTGGGCACTGAGGGTTTACCAGATACACCAGCGACCTTGTGGCTGTTCTACCTTCACCCGCGAATCCACGCCCCTGGCTGGGCAAAGGAGAGCGGCTACACCCTCAAGCCACCCTCTGGTTAGTCATACACGTGTAGTTTAAAATGTATTAATCTTTTCATTTATTTTGGATTGGATTTTTCAAGACGATCCTTACATTTCAAAGATGGTCCGTTATTGAACAGAAAAAAAAGTCATGCTATTTATTTAGTATACAGATGTCATTGCTATCAATCTGAAGTGTCAAGGTCCCAGGTATTAAGGTTAAATCTTGTCTGCCAACATGAATACTTCTGTTTGGTACTTTACATTTGTAATTTGGTATTAATATATATTTTATTGTTTATATTTTATGTATTATATTATTGTTTGTGTATTTATTCAGAGCTACTGGCGTTGCGGACAGAGGAAGAGTGGGAGGAGGTGAAACAGAGAATCAGTGAGCTGCCTGAAGATGATGCTCTCACAGCAGAGTTGACGAAGGTAGAATTATTTGCCCTGATGTGTAATTTGAGAGTTCAAAGAGTGAAGATATGTTCCAACGTGTATGTTTGTTTTTTTTTGGT
This sequence comes from Taenioides sp. WSHXM2023, assembly GCA_029959045.1. Lineage (NCBI taxonomy): Eukaryota > Metazoa > Chordata > Actinopteri > Gobiiformes > Gobiidae > Taenioides > Taenioides sp. WSHXM2023. Next base: position 30,086,165 of record CM057087.1, read on the forward strand.
TGTTTTAGGATCAGCCTGTCATAGTGCCACACACTTTTAAAGAAGGGATGAAACTGGAGGCTGTTGACCCTGCTGCTCCCATCTCAATCCGACCTGCCTCTGTAACCAAGGTAACAGACTCTATCTACATAACTCAAGCTGAGTTTCCTCTGTTGAATGTGATTGAATCTACATTTACATGCACATCTAAATGCTACTGACTAATTTCCAATTTTATTTATTCATTACACCGTTAAAGAGTGGTTTATTTCAAACAATTTACATAGCTAAACACAGAAGTGATTCATCTTAAGATGCACTGACCTTGTAAGCAAGTTGTAAACATCTTTTGTCCTTGGTTCCTTATCATTATTGATAAAAGAATGCTACCGTGCTCCATTATCAATAAACTTGTATTAAGATGACTAATTACAGAATGTGCATATAGTCACAAATTGTCAATAAAAACATTTTAGCCTCTTATTGTCACTTATAATGATTAAATTATACTTATAAGAACCTGCTTCTCACTTTGCATTATAGGTTTGTAATGAACTATACTTCTTGGTGACAATGGATGATCTTTGTGGGATGGAGGACTCTGAGAGTCCAGGACGTTCCTTCCTGTGCCACAGAGACAGTCCAGGGATCTTTCCAGCTCAGTGGAGCCTCAAAAACGGACTGACACTTTGCCCACCACCAGGTTTGTTTAGTCTGATTTCATTCTCTCAGGAATTATGTTGTGATCTGAACTCCTGATTCATTTTGTACACTCATGTTACCCCATTTTGCTTTATGTATTTTTTCATGTTTAGGGTACCAGGGCCCAGACTTTGATTGGGCAGACTACCTGAAACAGTGTGGGACAGAGGCTGCACCTCAACAGTGTTTTCCGACTGTAAGTTATGATTCATATTCACACTATGGTGTGCTTAGCTCTGCAGATTGCTATACAACTTTGTTTATGTCACGCTATTATGTCTAAAATGGTGACATTCAGGGAGCTGAAGTCAACACTTAAAAATGATGATTGATAGAAAACAAAAACCTCATGTTGATGTTGCCTCTCAACTGCTTGGCCATTTCTTCTTTGATTTATTCAACACGACATTTAACAACACTACTGCTTATCTTTATGTACACATACACACACACATACTCATACTGTATATATCTTTTATCTTCTAGGAACAGTGTGAACACAGCTTTAAAGAAGGAATGAAACTAGAGGCAGTCAATCCACTGTCACCAGAGAATGTCCATGTGGCTACAGTCACAAGGGTCAAAGGTCACTACATCTGGCTCAACCTGGAAGGTGAAGGCTTAGTGAGATTTGATATTACTTTTAAAATGTTTTGGTTGTATGTCATGTCAAGTATTTCAAAGGCAAATAAGTGTCTTTGTGTTTGATTTCTTTTCAGGACTCAAAACACCAATGCCTGAGTTGATAGTTCACGTTGACTCTCTTGACATCTTTCCGGTCAGCTGGTGTGAGACAAACGGATACCCACTTGTCCATCCCATTAAGCCCCCAGGTAACTCGCTTTTCCATTCCACTTTGATCTCAAATCATTGGACAATATTGATCTAGTAATATGCAGTTATCCTTTATTTTTTATTTAATTAATTATTTTTTTAAATTATATTTTGCAATTTCTGGGTTTTATGTTATGAACTACAAACTTCCATAGTGGCCTATAATCTGTGAATTTGATATAATACGAATGTCTTCCTTTTTCAGTTGAGAAAGAGAGGAAGATTGCTGTGATCCAGCCAGAGAAGCAGTAAGTATAGAAAGAACTTAGGTGAATAAACCCTGTAATGTATTATGACTAAGTTATGAATACTTTACAGAAGAGTACAACCAAAATCCTCTACACCTGATGATGTGAAACCACAAATAGCCAGCCAATCAGAAACAGGTGAGTATGTTTCTCTGTTTGCGACAGCCCTGCTGTTAGTTTGTCTATTGTCCAAAGACTACCTGATTCTAAGCTACTTTTTGTTTGTTTTTTGATGCACAGGACAGGGTAATGGAAAATATTGTTGTCCAAAAATCTACTTCAACCATCGCTGCTTCTCTGGGCCATACCTTAATAAAGGGCGCATTGCTGAGCTGCCTCAGTTCATTGGTCCAGGAAACTGTATCCTTGTTTTGAAAGAGGTGAGAGTGAAGCCCTGTAATGTCTACCTCATTTATTCTAGTGCTTAAATAAATGGTGCCGTTTTGCCCTGTAATTCTTAGTAATATGTTAAAAAAAAATGAACTATACATCAATCTGAAACCTACATACGCCTCTTTACACACATGCACACCAGAGGTGATACTCCCAGGGCCCTAGTGCTGAGTGTGGATCAGTCCAGAGGAGGGGTGTGTTAAATTGTGCACCAAAATAATTATGATTTTTGATGTCCAAAATGTCACATTATCGCCATATGTAAAATAAAGATCAGTGCATTGTTGACTTTGAGCAAGAGAAAAATTGGGGAAAGCACCCAGTTGGTGTGCTGTTTGTAAAGATTAGATTAGGCTCAGAATCAATATTTAAAGTCATAACATAATAGCTCTATCTTCTGCTCCTTTTTGTATTCAGGTATTAACTCTGCTCATAAACTCTGCATACAAGCCAAGCCGTGTTCTGCGAGAGCTGCAGCTGGACCAGGAGAGCCGCTGGCAAGGCCATGGAGAGACGCTTAAAGCCAAGTGAGGAAAACACCAGTTAATTATTTTGTTCTGCTCAGAAAAGGCTGCTTTGTTCAACACATGCAGCATTTAAAAGTGCCTCAATGTTTCCATTTAATCATCAGGTACAAGGGGAAGAGTTATCGGGCCACAGTGGAAATTGTCCGCACTGCAGACAGAGTGGCTGATTTCTGCAGAAAAACCTGTATCAAGCTGGAGTGCTGTCCAAACTTGTTTGGGCCTCGCATGGTTCTAGAGCGCTGCTCAGAGAACTGCTCAGTTCTGACGAAGACCAAATACAGTAGGTGTCATCCAACAGAACTCAGTTTATATAAAGGAGACATGTTCTAATTCTCCTAAACTTACTCAGAGTTGCATATTGAGTGATTCATTAGCAATCCCGAATTGTTCTGTGTAATGTACCAGGTGCTGAGCGCAAAATAATAAAGAAAGATATCTGTTATAAATATCAAACACAATGTAGTCAATACTGTCAGAGATAAATCAAACCCTCTCAGGAGGGTGTGTATGCATGTCGTTATTTGACATTTGTTTTTGTTTTTTTTATCATAATACAATAGCATATTATTATGGAAAAAAGAAGAGTAAACGGGTCGGTCGTCCTCCTGGGGGTCATTCCAACTTGGAGGGTGGAGTCAAGCGCAGAGGAAGGAGGAGAAAGAGGAGGAAGCAGCTTTTTGTTCATAAGAAGAGACGCTCTTCGGCATCTGTTGATAACACCCCAGCTGGGTCTCCACAGGTACTGGATGAACTGTCATTTCTGCTTTTCAGAATCTGATGGGAAAAAAATGACAATGACTAAATACTATGATTGCCTTATGTTCACTTTGGCAACAGGGAAGTGGAGAGGAAGAGGATCTTGATGAAGATGATTCTTTGAGTGATGACTCTGGATCAGAGCTTCAAGATGACATGCAAGATGACTCTGAGCAATCCGTTGGTAAATCTCAGCCAACAACTCCATCCCCATCACCACCGGCAACACCACGACTCACGCGGCGCCGTCGGAAACCCCGCTCACCGTCTTTCTCTGATGATGAGAACCACCCTCCTTCACCAAAAGTAATTCTGTTTTTATTTTTGTTTTATTAATGATTATTGCCATCTTTATTTACCCAGTGAGTTGGCTAATTTTCAGCATTAGGTGAAGGCTACTAAAATGTAAAGAAATCTAAGAAGTTTTTGGCTCTTTTACAGACCTCCAAGAGTGAGCCTTCTCAGAAGTTGTGTTTGGACACCAGCCCCCTGGAGTGGAGTGTTACTGATGTCGTGCGCTTTATCAGGACCACTGACTGTGCACCCCTGGCTAGGATTTTCTTGGATCAGGTATGAATCTAGTCTTTTTCTCTATTCTAATATAAGACCAAAAATTTAAGGATGTGCCATAAAGTTTTACAACTTTGTGTGTGACAAAAAGGTTTATTTTTACATTGACATGTTTCGCTTCTCAGAAGCGTCATCTGTCTGCTGTGATGTCACTTATCAGCTGATCAGACTGGCCACATCCAGGAAGATCAGCTGAAATTGGCTTTTTCTATTACTTGAAGTGCACACAAATTTGTTAATTTGTTAACACATGTACAATATTGTAAACTTCTGTTTGCAGGAAATTGATGGGCAGGCCCTGCTTTTGCTGAATTTACCCACTGTTCAGGAGTGCATGGATCTAAAGCTGGGACCAGCCATTAAGCTTTGTCACCATATTGAGAGAGTAAAGTTGGCATTTTATCAACAGTTTGCTACGTAACTAATGGCAAACAAATGGCAGCAGATTCTTTACAAAGGACAACAACCACTAGTCATTTGTTCATCCAAGCCAGACACAAGATGCACAGTGAGAATCAAACTATTTTTGGTGTATATAGTATAAACATTTAGCAGGTGTGTAGATCAAATTAAAAAAAATGTTCAATCAAAAAATCTACACTAGGGAGCAAGGGAGCTGAATATAAATCAACTTGGTGTTTTTGAAAGGCAATAATTTGTATATGATATGATGAAATATGTGTCATTGATACTATTCCTCTGTTAAGTGATATTCAGTAATTGGATATAATTTTTGTTCATATTAAGATTTACACACATCATATTTTCCTTTAAATTTCGATTCATGAGACTTAATTTGCGGGTGAGATAAAGGCTACACTAGGGTGACAAGTGAAAATGAAATTTGTCCAATGTTGACCACTGTCAGAAGCAACAACCATTAACACCAAAACTGATGCACTAAATTCACCTGCATCTTTGAGTTATTTTTGTGTGTGTGAATCCCACACATGTGAGTTTTTTTCCCATCTGTCCTTTGTATGTGAAGTTCTAATTCTGTTTTGGTTTTTTTTTCTGCTAAAAATATGTTTACAGCTTTCTAAGCACAAGTATAACCATTAGCCTATATGGTTATACTAGTATTTTGTGTGTGTATATATATATTGTACATATTTAAAAATTTTATAGTGTAACAGTATGCTTATAGAAGTAAAATAGCAACATGTAATAGCAGTAATACAATTTTAACTTTAAACATTGTAAACTGTTCTGTTAACTGGCTCATCAACAAGATCACTTATGTTAGATTGTGCTGTTTGAACAAAGACTTTTTCCAGTTTTGTTAGGGTGCCCCCCAACACAAGTAAAGTAAAATCAAATAAAATAACTTTTTATTCTGATAGCCTAATTATTTTTTTCATTGCAAACATCAATATACAACAATAGTTAACAAAACATAACATGGGTATTCTACATAACATAGCACAGTAAATACAACATCATATCATAACATAAACATTCATATGGTCACAAGAGTATTATGGGCGGTGTAATATTCTGATACTCCATTTCCCAGCAAGCAATCGGTTGCTTGCGTCACACGTAACATTACGCGTGTCAACATAGGTGGACAGTGCAGAGGGGGAAGCAGCTGGAAGTACGCAAACCGTGACCTGCAAATGCTTATTAGATGCATTTTTACAAAAGACCAAAGGAAAATACGCGCAACCGTGAGGAGTTTAAAGCGGTTTTATGCCTGGACATGAACGGTTCCTTTGAAGATTAGAGACTTCTTGTTTCGCCCAGGGTTAGCTTACATCTGAAATGCTTGTTAGCTTAGCTAGCAAGTGATGCTGGCAAAATTATAGCAGCTGTATACCTTTCACAGGACTTCAAAAATCCCCCTGGATTCTGTTTTCATTTTGAGCATTTTTACACCTATACATCAGAATTATTTGCTTTAAATCCTGCAACTATTTCATGAATGAGTCCTAACCTGAATTCGTGCTGCTTGAAGTAAAATGTGTCTACTGCGGTTCCTTCTTTTGTAATTGTATTTATTATTTATAATAATAATAATAATAATAAGGTGACTTATATGCTCCGTCATACGCATTATTATGATGAGATTGAGCATTAAATCAGGAGAATGAGAGTGAGTGCTCATCAAAAAGGATGCCTTCGTCGTTCTCAGATTGTCCTGTTCAGCGTGTCGATTAGCTGACCAACACCCAGGTGTAACAACTACCACGAGTGCCCTGTGTTTTTGGTGGACATCGGAGTCTCATGGCTGGTGTGAGTGGCGCCAGCATGTTGAGTGGTCCGGTGGTAGCAGGAGCACATCCTGCCCTGTCCCTCAGTAACATCTCGGTGGCCCCCAGTGCGAACCCTGGCGCTGATACCCGGGGCTGTGAGAATGGGGCCCTCATGGACTCCTTTGGGATTTTCCTGCAAGGTCTCCTGGCTGTGATGGCCTTCAGCATCCTTATGTGTGAGTATCTTTTGTCTGTGTGATGTATCCTACAACTGATTTAACAAACTGAACCAATTATCCTAAGACTATTTTCTTTTTTAAATGGCAAGTTCACAGTCTATGATTTATTCCTTTTCAATAGCCCCTTGAGATGCATGCTCTTTTTCAATAAACAATATCATCATAACTTTATATGAGGTCTTATATGCTGAATTCTTTTTACACTTCTGATTATGTAATAATGTAATTATTTGTGCATAGTTTAAGCCTATGTTGTGATAAGAAGGATAATTCATGCACACATTTCATAAAAAATCACATCCAGTACTCCAGAAGCCATAAATCATGTGGTCTGAAAATGTGATTACTGAATTTTCTAAACTCTTTATTGCTGTGTCTGACTCTGGCCCACCCATATGAGCTCTGAGGTCATAGTTTGCTCAAAACAGAAGCTGAGGTCATGGCATGACATTTCAGTGTCTGCATGAAAAATAATATGGCCTTTTTTTTACTTGCATCTCCCATCTTTGACCTTTAAGCCATGTTACATACCTGGAGTTGTGTTTTGTGTTTCATGTTTGAAAAACCCTGTATTAGTCTGTCTACATCTCTAAAACTCAAAATACTTTGTTCCACTTTGTGATGTCATGAAACGATAGTTTTCAAGTTACCAGTTACCTTTTACCTTTTTATTTAGTAGACATTGGCAAATCCAGGGTTGAAATTATCCAAATGATTCTACTAAGTCTAACATTGAGAGATAGAATATTAAAAAGAAAATCCAGATAATCACATTATAGAAAATATATTAACTGATTTGCATTTCACTCTGTGAAATAAGTATTTGATCCCCTACCAAACATTAAGAGTTCTGGCTCCCACAGACCAGTTAGACACTTCTAATTAACTCATCACCTGAATTAGACTCCTGTTTTAACTAGTCACCTATATAAAAGACCCCTGTCCACAGAATGAGTCAGTCAATCAGACTCCAAACTCTCCAACATGGGAAAGACCAAAGAGTTGTCAAGGGATGTCAGGGACAAGATTGTAGACCTGCACAGGGCTGGAATGGGCTACAAAACCATAAGCAAGAAGCTGGTGTTAAGGAGACAACTGTGGGTGCAATTGTTCGAAAATTTAAGAAATACAAAATGACCATCAATCGACCTCAGTCTGGGGCTCCACACAAGATCTCACCTCGTGGGGTTTCACTGATCATGAGAAGAGTGAGAAATCAGCCTAGTACCCAGGAGGAGCTAGTCAATGATCTCAAGGCAGCTGGGACGACAGTCACTAAGAAAACCACTGGTAACACTTTACGCCGCAATGGATTAAAATCCTGCAGTGCTCGCATGGTCCCCCTGCTTAAGAAGGCACATGTGCAGGTCCACCTGAACACCTGAATGATTTAGAGAATGTTTAGGAGAAGAGCTCAATTTTGGTCAGATGAGACCAAAATTGAGCTCTTTGGCATTAACTCAACTTGCTGTGTTTGGAGGAAGAGAAAGGCTGCCTATGACCCCAAGAACACCATCCCCACCGTCAAGCATGGAGGTGGAAACATTTTGCTTTGGGGGTGGTTTTCTGCCAAGGACACAGGACAACTTCACCCCATGAACGGGAGGATGGACAGAGCCATGTACCTTTAAAATCCTGAGTGACAACCTCCTTCCCTCCGCCAGGAAACTGAAAATGGGTGGTGGATGGGTCTTCCACCATGACAATGACCCAAAACATACAGCCAAGGCAATGAAGGAGAGGCTCAAGAAGAAGCACATTAAGGTCATGGAGTGGCCCAGCCAGTCTCCAGACCTTAACCCTATAGAAAACCTATGAAGGGAGCTGAAGCTCAGAGTTGCCAAGTGACAGCCATGAAACCTTAATGATTTAGAGATGATCTGCAAAGAAGAGTGGACCAAAATTCCTTCTGAGATGTGCGCAAACCTGGTCATCAACTACAAGAAACATCTGACCTCTGTGCTGCAAGTCTTTTTTGGCTAAAGGGTTCAAATACTTATTTCACTCAATGAAATGCAAATCAGTTTATATATTTTCTTTAAAGTTATTTTCTGAAATTTCTTTTTGATATTCTATTTCGCAATGTTAAAATATTAAATTAAAATTATAGACTGTTCATTTCTTTGTCAGTGGGCAAACCTACAAAATCAGCAAGGGATTGAATACTTATTTCCTCCACTGCATTTAGTTGTATATATATATTTTTTTTACAGTAAAACGTTTTCGGGAGCCCAAACACGAAAGACGACCTTGGAAAATCTGGTAAGGTAGCTTCAGATTCAGATTTTTTTTTAAACCTTTGACCAATTAGGTACATAGAAGGCAGGCTAGCTCTTAACTAGCTGCATGGTATGAAGACATCTTAAAAACTTCACAGCATAACTTCTGATAAAAAATTAAATTAAAACACTAATATGAAAGCATTTCCATGGATGTTTATATTGTATTGTTGATGATGTACTAATGGATACAGCTATAGCATACACTAGAGGCCAGCCAATATAAATGTTATTTTCATTAGTTTTTTTTTTTTTGTAGGTTTCTAGATACTTCTAAACAGGCAATAGGAATGCTATTCATTCACTTTGCTAATGTCTACTTGTCTGACCTCACGGAGGAGGATCCCTGCTCGCTGTAAGACCATTTTATATTTAGTTGTCTTTACCAACAATTCTGGATGGATTTTCTCACTTGTTGATTGTTTTTGTCTTAGATATCTCATCAACTTTCTATTGGATGCTTCTTTGGGGATGTTGATAATCTACGCTGGTGTACGAGCTGTCAGTGCAATAGTTGAGTGGAGGCAGTGGGAATCTCTGCGTTTTGGAGAATATGGTGAGTAACACATTTTATGTAGTGCTATTCTCTTTGTACGTTATGATTTATACAAGGATATGCTGACCTCTTCTGCACACAGGAGAGCCTGTACAGTGCACCGCTTGGCTTGGTCAGTGTATCCTCTACATTCTCATTATGATGTTTGAAAAAGTTCTCATCATGCTAGTTCTTCTTATCCCCCAGTGGAAACAGGTCAGTTACACAGCTAAAATTCACAAATATTAAATCATTAAAACAAATCTTTTATATAGGTTTAAATATTGTTTTACAATAGTGCAGAGTTTAGGCATGTACCATCTACCTAGTAATGAAAGAAACACTTAAAATTGTTACTCTGTTGCAGTTGTCTGTGCTCAACCCCATTAACAACCCTGAATTGGAGCTTGCAATTGTCATGCTTATTGTTCCGTTCTTTGTGAATGTAAGTTTGATTCTTGGCATTTATGAATTTTATTGTTTCACTGTTGACAACATAATAATTCATTTAGCGAGGTGTACTCACATTAAGCATTTTTTATGAATGTCTTTTTGTACAAATGTCTATTTGTTTGACCTTTTATCATAATATGAGTATTTGTTTTTGTTTTGATACAGGCCCTTATGTTTTGGGTTGTTGATAACTTTCTCATGAAGAAGCACAGAACAAAAGCAAAGCTTGAAGAAAGGGAGGAAGACTCACGGGGAAATGGCAAAGTTCGCTACAGGAGAGCCATGTCACACGACGACTCTGAGTCTGAGGCAAGTGCTGGTTTAAAGCTGCGCAATTTATCACTTTTTAATCGAGATAGAGATTTAGTCATTTCTAATCGGCCTTTGTTTTAGTTCATACTAACTACTTTCAATTTCAGTATGAACCTACAGACAGCATTATTTGCTGGCACTTTTATGAAATGCAATATAAATTAAATATATGACATTTTTTAAAGAAGCTACAACTCCTAAATAAAAGCTTTAATGCAGACTCACGTATGCAAAAATGGTACAATGGTGCAAAAAATCATGTGCGATGTGTAACTGATTAGTGCATGTATCTCAAAATTGTTATATCATGTGATTCCCAGTACTAATGTCTATTTGAGAGAACATAAAATTACATAAACATGAATAAATAAAATATCAATTTTGTGCATAGAGCTCTAGTAAAGATGGGTAGCCTGATTAGACTTCATGCAGCATTAGAGCAGTAGAATTGTCAGTGTGTCAGTGATGAGTGTGGAAGACGCAGAAAGGCACACAAACCTGTTTTATTCAGCAAATACATAAAATTAATGCAAGAACTGTCCTTTCACTGAGAAATTGTGTGATTTCTTGCCTATTCTTGGCATGTAGAGTGTCTTGACTGTCAACACTGTTGTTGATTGTTCAGGCAAGGCACAGATAATTATTTTAATAGGCCTGATAATTTTCTAGCTTTTAGCTTCTGAATGGCTACGACACATTGGCATAGCCATAGACTGTTTTCACCCAAGCCTAATGTCTATATAGTCATTTAGCTATTATGAATTAACCACACATTGGGTTGGTGGTGAAAATTGAAGCTAAGCCTGGCAACATTTGTACTTTTTGGATACTGATTCGTGTTGAAAAGAAAAGACTTGGCAGTACGCAGGGTATGTGGGTTATATTCTGCCGCTGTCCGCGGTCGTTGTCGGGGTGGGCGCGGATTCGCCGTATGTTTTGGACTGGACTTTGTGTCGTGTTTTTGTGGGTGGCACCGGCGCGCGCGAGGCTTGTGTGCTGAAGTCGTGCGTGTGCGCGTGCACGTGCTTTGGCCCACCTCCTCCAGCCGGGACTTCTCAGTTTCTACAAATTGTTTCCTTCCCGTTTACAGCCAGATCTTGTAGTTTTTCTAACGTTACTAGCAGTGGCCACATCTTAAGAAAAAACTAGTTCACAAAGACCGTTAATCTCGCGATAAAAAAATGAACGGCATTAAAATTGTTTTGCGTTAACTCGTTAATAGCGCGATATTTTTGACAGCACTAGTATTTTTTCTTCTTAAGTCTGTGTTTTAGGCTTGCAATCAATATTGGTAATAGGGGATGGGAGGAAGAGGAGCACATGTATTGAGTTTAGCAGATGGGTGTGTTCCTGTGGGCCAGTGGCGCAATGGATAACGCGTCTGACTACGGATCAGAAGATTCTAGGTTCGACTCCTGGCTGGCTCGATATTCTTTTTTTCTAATGTAATCTGTGTGCATGCCAAACAAAACACTTTCTCAATGTTTTTTTTATTTATTTTTTTAATTTAACATTGTTACTGCATGGTACTACATACAAACTAATAGAAACTATTTAAAACTCTGAAATACTCACTAAGACGCTACTATAATATTGATTTTGTAGCCATAAATTTTGTAGTGACAGTTATTATGCCATGTGTAGATTCTCCTATAATGTCTTGTATTTACACTCAAAGTCTACAAAATGCAGTTTCAAGTCTGTGCTTTTCTATTGCTGACATTTCTACTGCTGGGTGAGGGTCAGTACTATTTTCTTTTTCTTCATATACACATTCTTGTTTCCAGTAGTTGTGACAAATAAATTTGTGGGCCAGTGGTGCAGTGGATAATGTGTCTGACTATGGATCAGAAGATTTTAGGTTCAACTCTGGGCTGGCTCATGTATTTGGGCACAAGTCAGTTTCTGGGTGGTGTCCACTCTTCTTTTGCTCTGTGAGAGTACATGAGTTGGTATAGCAATATTTTGTATGTGACTCATGTACTGTCATGCATATTGCAAATTTTACCACTTCCTGTCAAGGGGGATTCATCAGTGGGTCGGGGGGAGGGTACTCTCTTTCATCACATTTGTTGGGTCAGTGGTGCAATGGATAACGTGCCTGACTACGGATCAGAAGATTCTAGGTTTGACTCCTGGCTGGCTTGGATTTTTACCCTTTTTAATATTCTGTTTGAAGTTGAATCACCAGAACTATTTGATAGAGTTCAACTCTGCCACTAGTAGCTTACCAAATACCCCTCCTTTAGGTTTGTGAGGATAAAAAAAAAAAAATGTATTAAGATAATATGCCAAAGTAAATATTGAATGCCATTATGCCACTGACACAATAACCTAAAGCAATAATTAATTGAAACGCGTAACGAATAATTTATTCAGTCATCTATTTAACTATCTGCAGCTCAAATCTTATCGTAGTACGGAAAAATTACTAAAAGTTACATCTATGATGTATTGAACGTTAAGTCAAAATAGTAATTATTGTGACAAAACTTTGTCCGGTTTAAAACCTTCAACCCTTCAAATGAAAAGTGGCATTCAACCTCTTTTGTGTCTGGACTGAATATGCCATGATTGCTACAACTTTTCTAATCTGTAACGCATATTGTTTTATATTAAATATTAATTATAAGAAAATTACCTCTGACTTCAGTGAATTGGCTCCCTCTACAGAATATCTTATTCTGCAGGAGGCACCAGGGAGCCATTTGTTTAGATAGAGGGTTAATCTGCATATCATTGAGTTCAGCTTCCAAATCTGCAGCTCTATTCACATCTGACAATATTTATGAATTTTTTTTAATTTTTTTTATTTTACAAAAAACATGAAAACTGGACGACTTAGCAGGGCCGTGATATATTTCCTTTTTTTTTTCCCCATTGTAAATGTATTTCAGATCATGTTTCACATTGGTCATGTTTAAGACAAGAGAACACAAAATTAATTACAACAGCGAGGAGCTGCAAGAGCTCAAAACACAGCTAAAATGTTGAGGAGCTGCTTCTGATCAGCTTCATCTGCTTAATATGCTGCTGACATTTGGGAGTTTGTATGTATGAGGTTTGCATATCTCCACAAAGTAGTTACTTGCTGATAAGTTTAGATTTTATTCAGATTCAGATTTTATGTTAAATGTAAAATGTTTTTGTGTTAAATAAATCTTGTGTTCTCCTTGTTTAGATCCTGTTCTCAGCTGATGATGAGATGGATGAATCCGAAGAGGATGATGTCCGTCGTCTCACCGGCTTAAAGACTGTTAAGAAAAAGAAACATCGTATGGGGATACCAGTTTGACCTGTGCCTCCAAAAACTTGTTTTGAATCTACGGTAGCAGATCACCTCACAAAAGAGTCCACATTCCCCTTTACTGAACAGACTGAGAGGTACGCAAAGGAACGCATCAAGGCTACTACCTTAACCTTTTTTTTTTTCCGTTCATTCTTTTTTTTTTTTTTACAGGGAACTAATATGTAGTAACCTGTCAGCTGTGGATGTCTGTTACCTTTTTGCATAATAATGATTTTTTTCATACTATAACCACTCCTTCCTACTGTAATAATCATTACATTTTACAAATTACATCAATAAACTACTGAAAACTCTGTCAAGACACTCAAGGTCACCATACAGCAATTTAAAATACAGTACAACAGTTATTGTTTGTCTTTCTACTACTCGTTCTTCATTGTCCTGTAATTTGTGTATTTGCGTAAAAGTTATGTGGTCAAAATGGAAATTACAGTAAATGAACATTAGAACAATAACAAAAACATTGTCAATAAAAAGGGATGATAGTTTGAAAGAGATGAGAGAAAAAAAAGCCAACCATTCCAGACGTGTGTAACTTACAATTTAATTGATCTTTAACGATTTCCTAAATTACATATGGTTCGTTATTTAACAAATATATGTTGTAAAATACATTAAATAAAAATATACAGCAGACTATAACTTTCTGATCATCCTGAACATTTTCACTATTTACTACTGTGTTACTTTCATGTAATGTAGAACTTCTGATATGCGGGGCTGTAAGAAAACAAACTAAATAATCAACCATCTAAGACCAATGTGTCTCACAGTGAGCACAGAACAGTTATCTGTTGTTTGAAATGCTTTGATCTTCTCTGTGTGTTGTCTGAGCCTTGTCTTATACTGTATTTTACTTTTTCGGGCCAAATTTTGAACAGCTTTGGTAAATTGTTTGATTCTTTTATGTTATTGTTCAGGAATTTGCACAATCTGTTTTTTCCTTTTGTATTTGTGTTAAATGATGTGCCTGAGTGAACTTACCAGCGGGTGTTTTATTTTGTGTTTTATTCAGTTTTTTTATATTATATTTGATCTATTCCACCAGGGCTTTGGGGACTTCAGCTGGCTCTGATCTCATGAATGTGACATGCATAGACCCATAAACTGTTAATGACTATGGACCAGGACCATGTGGGAGGTAGTTAGTGACTTGAGTGCCGTTTATTTTTGTTTGTATTTTACAACTGGGTGTTTGTGGTGGGGGTGACAGAACGCATGGCTGATCTATCAATAACACTGAATGACTAAACTGACTTATTTCCCATTATGATATTTTGGGTACAACAAGTCACTGTTTATTTATGAAAGTTGTCAGAAGGATCATGGTTTAGTATTGTGTGTTACTACTCAAATAAAATGATAAATTATTATTATTATTATTGAAGCTTTTCCAATAAACACTGTAACAAAGTTTTTCTTGTCCAATAATTGGTAACTAATTACAAATAGGCTATGTTACTGTAGTCTGAGTAGATTTTAAACATATTTAGCCTATGTTTATAACTGAGTATGATTCAAGCCATGTGTATGTAAAGTGTATTTTGCTACATTTAAATTCTTACTTGGCATTTTATTATTATTCTAATTCCATGGAAATATACAGGTGAGAACATGACACCTCCAGAAAGTTACATAGGCTGCTGTATCTGTTACTTGAGTACATGTTCAACAGACCTACTCTTCCACCACTGCTCTGAGGTGCATCCCAAAACATTCAGACTTGTTTACATTTATGAGCAACATGAAGATGGGGTTAACTTACGTTGCTATTGTGTGTAGCACTTTGGAAACTGTCTTGTTTATAAAATGTGCTATACAAATAAACTTGGATTGGATATCAAAGCCACAGCATTTTATTATGATCAGCTGCTGACCTATTAAAGCTGAGAGGCCCTTTAGGGACCCCTACGTCACCCCTAATAATATACTCTGACAACAGACTGACTGCTGGGGCACTAGAAGTCTGGAACAAATGTGACTATAAATACGACGCGTTACTTTGAGCCACACAAAGACAGAAGCAGGAGGACAGAACACTGGACCGAGCACCATGTCACAGGTGAGTGAGATTTAAATTAGAAGTTGGCTAAATCTCATAATACAACCTCTCAGTCTGTGTAACCTTTACTGATATTGAATAGGCTGGAGAAGTAAAGAAGAAAAAGCGACCCCCCATGAAAGAGGAAGACCTAAAAGGAGCACGGAATAAACTGGGATTGAAGGGCGAGGTTAAGAGCAAGACTTATGAAGTGATGGTCGAGTGTGGTGAGTAGTTCATGATAACTTTTATTACGATACGTACTTCAATATAGGAGGTATTTTCGAAACGTAAACAATAGTTAGTGTATGAATTTGTACAAAAGCAAGTTCCCTGACCGGGAATCGAACCCGGGCCGCGGCGGTGAGAGCGCCGAATCCTAACCACTAGACCACCAGGGAAGATGACGCTGTTTACTTGTTGTAAATTTCTTAGCTCTGATACAGAACATGATTTTATTACACACTGCGTTCAATGAAATTCTGAGATTAGAAGCAGTTCCACGGTTCAGGTGCGGTGCCTGTGGACCATACACGGACTATTCTTTACGTTTTGCTTCTGTCTTTCAGAGCGTATGGGAAAAGTCGCCCCGTCGGTTTTCAGCGGAGTGAGGACAGGGACTGAAACTGTTCTGGAAAAGTCCGGCAGTGCCACCAAAACTCCTGGAGCCAGTGTGTTCAGCAAGTAATCACATGCAGACTGAATTCACTGATTTTACTTGCGGATTGCATCACCTAGGCCTATCCCTGGACGAATATTTGTGAATTGTTTGCAAATTATGACTATTTGTTAATAGGCCATGCAAATGATTTATAGCTAAAACTACATTTTACCTATAGCTCAGGAATGTAGCCTACATTCAACACTAATATTATGGCTATTTAAAGTTATTTGCCTCATGTAAAATTACACTGACTGTCAGAATTTGTATTTATTTTGAAAATAGGTCTACATTCTCATTGATAACTACAAACACATATTTACAATGTCTTACCTATTAACGCCACAACCACAATTTTATTTGTCATGTCTATTTTATATTGATTCATTTTGATTAGCCATATGTAAAAGTTTGTTTCTGATTCTGAAACATTAAAAATTGCCTAAATTGATTTATTTATTGATCTTTCTTTTACGGGAACCATGTAGGCTAGGCTATCATCCAAAAAGTTGGTAAACCTTGATCCTTGCTCCTGTTGGTCAACATTCATGCAGACTCACACAAACACACTTTTGGCCCTCCCTTTAGCCAGGCCACTACTTATGTGGTCATGTTCTAGTGTTTGAGTGTTCAGTGTAGATTGGGTCATGTCTGGACTTTTGGGTGTCCAACGCCTGCTGCTCTGTGCCTGCCTGGGCCTTGTGCTTCCCGGGCTGGCCCATGGAGCTGTGCTGGTTTCTCTGGAGGAAGCAGCCAACACACAGGTAGGTCTATTTGTATATTTATAGTTTATAGTTTATACTGCTGTTTTTTGATTATTAGTTGAGGCATTTTCTCTACTTTCAGCTTTCCAATGGAGCCCCAAGATCATTGCAGGTAAGTGTGATCACTATTCTCAGTCACACATGGGTGATGTACATTCACTCAATTACGACATGAATTTTAATTCATCTTTTCCCACCATATTTAAAATGGTTAAACTGATTACCCTTTTCAAAGAGCAAACTTTCTCCTTTTAATTCTTTCTCCTTTTAATTCTTCTTGATGGTTTTGGTTGCATATCCAATTTATAGGCTTATTAATATACTTATTTTCTCAAAAGTTTTAAAAAAGAAAAAGGGGTGTATGTCTAACATACATTTTGTCCAGCTTTCACCATTTTTTATTTTGACTGCTATAATTGGCTCCTTACAAGTTATGACAACAACAGTCATATGAACTAACCATCTTTTTTTTTTTTACCCATAGAAAAGAAGTTCTGACAAGAATATGGTAAGATTTTTAAAGACCTCTAGCTAAAAGCCTCAGTATTCATCCAGCGACTCACCCAAATGTCAACATACACTCCCAAGTGGAACTACTGACTTAATACTTGCGACGCAATGATTTGAAGTTTGCCAACTACAACACTGAACCTGTTATGAAATGTCAAATTGTGTGCTCTTTACAGTTTCTTTTAATTGCTTTGGCTCATTTTCTGAAACTTTTTATAATCTTTTGTACACTTTGCAAAACTATTCACATAAGACACAAAACAATTCAGAATGTTTCAAAAAATGTAACTTTGAGAACAAAATGTAAACAACTCTTTGTGGTTAAAATACAAACACAGTGATCAGATTTATAAATTTATCTAACCATCATCCAAACACTGGTCAGGAGAATGTTCCCACACTCTTAAGACGCGTAGTGAGAGGGAGTCACAGACCTATAGGACCAGTATCACACTGTTTCTGAGGGCTGGAGAGTGAAATAAATGCTGTATGTGTGAAATCTTACAGTCATTTAGGGAACAAAAAAAAGCAAAATGTTCAAATCTGTGCTGTTTAAGCATCCATCCATCTTCTTCCGCTTATCCGGGTTTGGATCTCGGGGGCAACAGTCCTAAGCAGGGACTCCCAGACTTCCTTCACTCCGGACACTTCCTCCAACTCCTCCGGGGGGACTCCAAGGCGTTCCCAGGCTAGCCGAGAGACATAGTTCCTCCAGCGTGTCCTGGGTCTTCCCCGGGGCCTCCTCCTGGTGGGACATGCCCGGAACGCCTCCCGAGGGAGGCGCCCAAAGCTCATGATCATAGGTGGGGGTAGTAACGTAAATTGACCAATAAATCAAGAGCTTCGCCTTTCGACTCAGCTCCCTCTTCACCACAATGGTCCGATACAGTGACCACATCACTGCCGACGCTACACTGATCCGCCTGTCAATCTCATGCTCCATCCTCCCCTCAATCGTGAACAAGACCCCGGGTTACTTGAACTCCTCCACTTGAGGCGGGGACTCTCCACTCACCTGGAGAGGGCAAGCCACCTTTTCCGGTCAAGAACCATGGCCTCGGATTTAGAGGAGCTGATCCTCATCCCACCTGCTTCACACTCGGCTGCAAACCGCCCCAGTGCACGTTGGAAGTCCCAGTCCAATGAAGCCATCAGGACAACATCATCTGCAAACAGCAGAGATGAGATCCTGTGGTCCCCAAATTGGATCCCCTCCGGCTCCTGACTGTGCCTAGAAATTCTGTCCATAAATACAGTGAACAGAACTGGTGACAAAGGGCAGCCCTGGCGGAGTCCAACATGCACCGGAAACAGGTCTGACATACTGCCGGCAATGCAAACACAGCACCTGCTCCGGTCATACAGGGACCGGACAGCCCTTACCAAAGAGCCCCGGACCCATACTCCCAGAGCACTCCCCACAGGACCCCACGAGGGACATGGTCGAATGCCTTCTCCAGATCCACAAAACACATGTGGACTGGATGGGCAAACTCCTATGAACCCTCGAGCGCCCTATGGACAGTATAGAGCTGGTCCAGTGTTCTGTGGCTGGAACGAGAACCACACTGCTCCTCCTGAATCCGAGGTTCGACTACCTGTTTTAGCAGTTAATGTCTAAACTGTGTTAGACTTGGACCTCAAAGTCTCTGAATTAAAGCCTGGTTCACGTAGGTTTTCACTACAGAAGTCTTTTACATTGTGATTTCTAATGCTTCTGTGCCTGTCTATAAAATCTCTTCATATTGTGATGCCTGTGTGTTCAGGTTTTGTCCTTTGTGTTTTTGGTCTATGGAGTTTGGTAAAACTGTGTATATTTAGGTACACAGAATATCGTACATACAAGCAGAGAGCTACAGTTGCAATCTGTGTCTAAGTAGTTGATCATTGTGTTTTTGATAAGCCTACTCCAAAAATTTGTGTTGTGCCAACATGACAGGATTACAGTGCTGTGAAAAAGTATTGATTTCTTACTTTTTTGCATGCGTGTCACACTTAAATATTAAACAAAGATAACACAAGTAAACATAAAATGCAGTTTTTCTGTGATGATCTTATTTGTTAAAAGAAAAATACTGTCCAAACCTACATGATCCTATGTGAAAACGTAATTGACCCCCTTGTTAAATGATGAGGTAACTGTGATTAATCATATTTATTATTGTGGAAAGCTGAGTTCAATTTCATAGCCACACCCAAGCCTGATTGCTGCCAGACCTTTCAAATCAAGAGA